>VWPW01002548.1:562296-632986 GCA_013389825.1 Crypturellus undulatus | reverse complement strand
GGACGCGCCGCCCGGGCGGCCGCGGCGGCGGCGGCGCTCGGTGTCGCGGGCCCGGCAGGTGGAGCTGCTGCTGGTGGCCGACGCCTCCATGGCGCGGCAGTACGGCAAGGGGCTGCAGCACTACCTGCTCACGCTGGCCACCATCGCCTCCCGCCTCTACGCCCACGCGAGCCTCGAGAACCACGTGCGGCTCGCCGTCGTGAAGGTGGTCGTGCTCGGCGACAAGGACAAGGGCCTCGAGGTGACCCGCAACGCCGCCGCCACCCTCAAGAGCTTCTGCAAGTGGCAGCACCAGCACAACCGCCTCGATGACGACCACGACGAGCACTACGATGCCGCCATCCTCTTCACCCGTGAGGTAGGTCCAGGTTGGCGCCCCTCGCCTCCAAGAGACCCTGTGGGCCAGGGTTGTGCCCAAAGCCGTGTCGCGACCGCCCCGGCAGTCCGTCTTGCTGAGTCCCGCACAGTGCCCGCACCAGCAGGGGACCCAGTGAGCCCAGCGGTGCCTCTGCTATTCCCTCCTTAGGTAATATTAGGTAATAATTACTTCCCTCCGTTGGGTTGCTGCACCTCTGCTGGATGAGCCCTTTCCTGTGGTCCTGCTGGGGACAGATGTGGGCTGAGCGCCTGATAAGCTGTGTCATCCCTGCCCTTCCTCACTGGCGTCTCCACAAGGTGACCCGCAGCATGGGCCCACGGCCGCCGTGCTGGGCCCTCTGCCAGCGCGGCGCGGTGGTGTTAATTTGTCTGATGCAGACAAATCGCCACAAGGGACTGGGCCGAGACCGCCTATCTTATCTCCATCCGAGAGATGATGTTGTTTCCTTTCACAGGGAGCTGATTCACACACAGCCCATTTCCCCTTGGGAATGGGGTCCGCACCAAGAGCTGATAGGGCTGAGTTAATCCCCCATATGTGCTGTGAGCAAAGACTCTTTAGGAAAGCTTGCAGCTTTCTTGCCGAGTCTGTTGACGTGCTCTTCCCAGCACAAAAGAATAGCTTCGCTGCACTGGAAGCCGGCAACGCTTGTGGTTCGGGGCTAGGACGTAAATGCAAACCGCAGGTAAACAGAGTCTGGTGCGTCGGGCGCTGGGAAGGGGATGCAGCCTCTCCCTTGTTCCTCGAGTGAAAAAATGGGCATCCTGAGCAGCTGCAGACCTGACCCTGACAGTGCTGCCCGTGCAGAGCAGTGCATCCCTGCCTGCCCTGCTGTTAATTATTTGCCTTGCCAAAGGTCGTTAAGGGACATTGCCGTAGCAGACATGTGGCAGAGTTTATGCAATGAGGTTCTTCTGTAAGAATATCCCTTCGGCGGTTTGGGTCTGGTGTTTTCTTTTTATTTTTTGTTTCTTCCCCCAAGTACAAAAAAAAATAACTATTTGACTTTCCGTTAGTTTGAGTTCTCCTGCTTTTCTACATCGTAGGAGGCTGCCAAAAAGGATGCTTTGGATGGTTTGTGGAAGGAGTTGCTCCAGAAGCGGGGGAGCTCCTGGCTACTTTTATAGCTGTAAATAGTTGAAACATTAGGTTCTGTGTCAGTCAGGCATCACTTGTGCAGCAGAGAAGCCTTTTTTTAGCAGTTTAAAACTCATCGGTCTAATTTTCAAGCTTTCATTTTTTTATCATTATAAGCTAGATGAAAGCAGGCTACCTAGGCAGGGTCTGAACGTCCTTCCTTTTTACTATAAACAGTCTTTTTAATGGGTTATTAATTAAGCCTCATCCAGAATCCATCATTCTTTCATCAAAGAGTGTGTATTTCTGCCAGTATTCCCATTTACTTCCACGGGGTTCATTATGATTGAGAGACTCTTAGGGGGTGGCAGACTGTGAATCTTAACATTAATTATTAAGAATGAATGTAATGCATAGCTATGTAACAACACCTGAAAGTTAGCTTGGACTGAGATGGAATGTGATTTTGAAAGCACATTTGCTTTACAGGTCATTATCTTTAACTCTTTGCCTAGGTGCCCTTGCACCAGAATAAGGTGACAATAATCATAGAATCACAGAATCACAGAATGCCTAAGGTTGGAAGGGACCTCTAGAGGTCATCTAGTCCAACCCCCCTGCACACGCAGGGCCACCTAGAGCACGTGGCACAGGACTGCATCCAAGCGGGTCTTGAAGATCTCCAGAGAAGGAGACTCCACAACCTCTCTGGGCAGCCTGTTTCAGTGCTCTGTCACCCTCACTGTCAAATCAGCAATTTACTTTCAGAGATTCCCAAGTACTGCTTCATATGTGCATAGACTTTGCTTGTGCGTGAGCAAAATTAACAAAGTGTCACAGTTCCTGTGGTCTCTTTTCACTCTTAAGATACCAATGTTGTTAGTATAGTTACTTAACAACATAAATGCTTTGCAAGCATAGGTTTCATTTTGTTTGATTAATACCTTAAAATGCTTAACTCTTGTATTCGGTCATCAAACAGCATGATTTAGTATAACTTAATCTACTGCAATGGTTTGTTGTGTGGAGAAGCAGGATATTTGGCCTTGTGTGTCTTAACTCATTGGGGCAGCCTGAGAGAGGTGTTTGACTCAGTGAGTGCCAGACTTTGTAGTTTCTTACTGCATTCATGGATGTTCTTCATAGGAAATATGTGTGAATCCACACTGTTTTTATATGCTTACCCTCAAAATGTCAAAATGAGTCTATTGCCACATATCAGAATATCCACATTAGAGTGATTAAAGAGTGAAAAAGGATCAGAGATGCTTCCCATAGAAAACAGTCCCATTTTGAGCTACAGAGAGATTTTTTCCAGTTTAGCTTTTCAATGAGAGTAGCAGCGACTGGCAGGAGAGTCCAACTTTTACAACTGTGTTTTGAATGTATGAAGTTCGTTGCTTAGCTACTAGACGCCAAGCCATGGCTCCCTCCGTGTTTTGATGGGCTCTGAATACCATCAAGCTAATTTTTGTACATCCAGATGTCTTTTTCTAAATGGCTTGTTTTTCAGGCATGGAGTTAAAGCGTGAGGTACATTTTCCATCTTTGTTTACTAACTGAGGCCACCTTGAACTCTGTGTCTCTGCGTCAACAGAATAATATTTGCAAATCATTTGTCAGCCGAGCACATGTCCTCAGCTGCATGTAACTGTTTATGTGTAGTTAGAATCTAAATTATGCATGCCTGTTGACATACAGGTCTCTAATATAATAATTATCTTCATTCTGGAGCAACATTTACTTGGATCTTATTTTTGACACTGAAAGATAAATGAATAAGCACCGATAGACCGAACACACTGACAGCTCTCTTTTGCTATAAAATCAGAGACAGCAGTTCAAATTAGCACCATCATCCATCATATTACAAATATTTCCCATGCAAAAAGATTTTTGTTTTTGGTCTGTATGTCATTTGATAAGGACTTTAAAGCAATCATGCTGCGGAACAAATATAAACAATAAATAAATAAAGACGTGTTTGGTTTGGGGTGATGCAGATGAAGTGTGTGGAAACTATTTCAACGCTACCTATTGCTATCAGTGATGGCAAGGACCATATAACTGTATTCATTCATTAACTATAGTGAATTGTAATGTATTCTGCAACTACAAGGAAAAATACAGTAACATGTCAGCATTATTACTTATATAAAACCTGCAAAAGGCACAGAAGTTGTATATCCCCAAATATTGCAGAAACTCGGTTGGGTTGCATGATGAGTATTTTAAATTCTCAATATCTAATGAGGAGAAATATATTTTCACTGTGATCCTGAGCTGTCATTTTTACCCATTATGACCGGTATCAAGTTTGACAGAGGACTGGATTATCACTACCAAAATATTATTGAAAGTGATTTGTTTTAACAAATCCTGTAAGAGCTCCCACGTAGATGGAGTTTTCTTAACAGCCTCAGAGGATACAGGAGTCCTCTGCAGTTCTTGTTTCAGTTTTTGTATTGTACTTGACAAGAATTATAAACTGTTAGGCCGTGTGCATGCTCAATATGTTTAACACAGACCTGAGTACGGTGATGCAAGGAGTTAGGCTACCTGGTGGCCAAGTGAGTCCTCCTTGCTGTGTGCGATGGGCAGGAGTAAGAGGAGCTTGAGGACCACCTTTCCCTTGGAGACTAACTCACCTTGTTCTCAACGCTGGTTAAGTCAACAGAAAATGTACAGTGCGGTCCATTTCAAGGTTTTTGATTGTGAACAGTTCTCTGAAGCTGGAAACAAGCTATTTTCTGCGTTAAGTTTTTTTATTGATGCGGAAAAAATGTGTGACGGATTAACTGCCACAGTGAAAACATCCGTTATATATAAACTGCAAACTGTGCTTGAACTCAAACTATTCTTTTCTGAGGTCTAACCTTCCCTGTAATTATCCTGTAGAATTCACCCAATCTCTTTCATTAGCGACCCCTAGCTAAATTTCAGTGCCTCTAAAAGCATTTGGACAAAACCCAGTTCTCTTCCTATCTTTTCTCTCCATTTTTGGAGTATATGAAATTTAAAATAGTTATTTCTCCCAGCAGATACAGGCAGCAAGAACAAGAAAAAATACTTTCCTAAGTGCTTGTTAGTACTTGTACTTGTTAGCAATAGTAGCATCGTGCCTGGATCTAACCAAAAAGTTCACACTAGAGCCAAAGACCACTGTCCTGCCTGTTTCTACAGTAATTATATGGATCTTGTGTATGTAATTTAGTTTAGCTGTCCATATGACACTGCTGTTGAGATTGAACAGCAACCTTTGGATTATCTCAGCTCAATAGATGGTAATTTCATTGAGGAGAGCACATGCTTTCTTTGGCTCTGGTTCCTTCATTTCCTTTTTCTTTGTTTTCCTTCCTAATATTATCGTATCATGCTAATTATTATCCTAGTAAAATAGGTCAGTATACCAACTGTCAATAGAACATTTTTTTGGTAATATTTACTACTATTACTCCAAAAAAGTTATAATGCGATGCCCC
Source organism: Crypturellus undulatus (assembly GCA_013389825.1). Classification (NCBI taxonomy): domain Eukaryota; kingdom Metazoa; phylum Chordata; class Aves; order Tinamiformes; family Tinamidae; genus Crypturellus; species Crypturellus undulatus. Next base: position 628,048 of record VWPW01002548.1, on the reverse strand, counting down.
TCCTACTTTTGTAGCTTTTTCGATAATCTTATTGTAACTCTAAAACCTTTACAAGATGTCCTCGGGGAAAAAAAAAGTGGCACTTTATTTGTTTGGGAGAACTATCATGGTCCATAAGAACCTATGGAGATGGTGTGGAGTTTCTCCACAAAAGAATTACAGGTTAGGCAAGGTACATGTGTTTTGTTGTCTGTTGTCTCAGTCGGCCTGGCCGGAATCCTTCCTCGCTTTACAGCGATGGTCAGGCCCTCTCCCTGGTGCCCTGATCTGGACGCCCCATGAGCAAACCCACCAGCATGTCAGAAGCACAGCTTTTCACAGCAAGCTCCCTCCAGGGCACTGTTCCACCAGCTGGTATCTCATGGTCACTCTTTAAGTTTCATGCTATCAGTGCTTATGGTCACTCTTTAAGTTGAAGGATAAAACAGTTCATTATCTAACTACAGTGAGCCCTATCTAGCAATATACCTTTTCTGGGGGCACTGATTGCAGTTTTGTATTCCTTTTGCCTTCCAGACAGAAGGCACTATCAGTACAATATCAGTAATCCTTTCTTTTCAGATGAACCATGGTCCTGTTGTCTTCTTTTTTTGAACATTTTTCTCAAAATGCACCATTTAGTGTTTCTGAAAAGTTAATACACTTTCACCTACTTTCTGCCGTTGTGCACAGGAGGCTGGATTTGTAGATCCCAAATACTGCATGACTGCACCCTCATTTTATATATCTGTGGTTGAAACACTTGTGCAGGAAGTCGGAAAGTCGTATTAATTCCTTCCTCCACTTGAAGAATTTCAAATCCGTATCGCTCACCTCCCCAGAGAGGTCCTTAACCAGGAGGCTGGAAGCTGTTCCAGGTGTTAAGGAAACTTTCCACTGCTCCAACTGAAGCCGTGTCACTATTTAGCAAGTAATTCAAGATTCATTTGGTGAGAAAGAGAGAAATCATGGCCTGAAACTGCTATTGGAGTGCCCTGCTTAGAGCAAGAAGGCCTGTGCTCCCTGAGCATAGAAGAAGTCTGTTTCTGTAATTTTCCAAAGGACTGTTAAGTGTGAAATACAGAAGCAGCTGGAGGAATAGGAACCAAAAATGAAGTCTCCTCACCAGGTGTCTCAAGCAGTAGCTGCAGTCTGGTTCATGGAAACCTTGGCACACGGGCAGCAGCAGGAGTCCCAGGATCCTTCAGACCTTTTCCATGGAGCTAACCTGGTAGTTAGGATGCTCTTGTACGAATCGTGCTTCAAAGCACCCTCATCCACTACATGAACTTGAAGCTGTCTCGCTGTCTTACTGGGCAAAGGCCTTAGCTGCTGGGCCCTTGTAAAGAGAGCAGAAGCAAACAAGCAAACCAGCACATGGAGAGGTAACAGATGTTGGCTGTGCTTTGAGGGTAGGCAATGTACAGCTGTGTCGGCTATCCTAAGTTCCTTGTAGGTGTGTCTAGGTTTCCTTTAGATCTTTTAGATCTGAGAATACCCTTTGGTTTGCCCCTTCCCTTGGGAGGCAGAGGCTGAGGAAGTCTTGTATATCGGGACCCTCATGCGGCTTTAGTATAAGCTGAGTGTTCGGCACTGTAAAGCGGTAACACTTTGGGCCCCGTAAGGTCACACACTTGAAGCCCTGTGGAGGATACGTAACTCAAAGACCAGAGGACACTTGAGCCAATTACTTATTGCTCCCATTCCGCCCTAACTGTCCCTGGTGCTCAAATCCTGTTTTGAATGCAGGGCACAGGCTCCAGTCTAATATCAGGTTTCACTGAACAGTTAATTCTTGTTTCTAAGCCGACTGCACAAATTCAAAGAATTTCAGGTAAAATAAGTTAACCGCTTCAGTAGGGAACCACGACAGTTATCTTCATTTGCTACAGTGCCACATATATGTGGCAAGTGGCCAGCTGTTCTTGATGTGCTTAAGAATGCCAAGAAAACTTGGACTTGAATAAGCTGTCTAATTAACTACCAGTCTTATGATGTACGGCTGATTTTCCCTAAGTCACTCCTTTGCCAAAGCTTAAGGCATCTATTGTCTCCCGTGTAGCAAATGCATTTCCTTTTCATTCTTCTACTTTGAAACTACTGTAATCTAGATCAAAGGCCAGACTCTGCATTCCTTCTTTGGAAATATTGAGAAACGCTTATTCTTAGATGCTTCTGCCGCTATTTGGAGACAATTAAATGAGATCTGAAAAAATGATTAACTCTTTAAATGGAAGCTATACCCGATGGCGAAATATTTGTTGGAAACCGGTTTTAACTGTCATCTGAACCCCTGCTTTCTTAGTGCATTTGCTGGAGTTTGAAAAAATTGAAGAGATCCACATGGATTTTTTAGATGGCAACACTACACCAGAACCTGTTATTAAGCAAGAAGTGATTTTCAAGGACAATAAAAACTTTTAATGTACTCCCAGAAACTTTACTTCAGAGGAGTCTGAGATTGCTTTCCAAGACTACTCAAGTTATTGATGCTGGTAGCAAACTGCCTATGGCCAGTATGGCTGCAGAAAGTATAAGTCAAACGAATTTTACCCCAAAGATTTTAGCCAGTGAAAGCAGGTTTGGTTTTCGGTAACAGTGTTCAAAATCACACTGCTGGGAAAGACCGTATAACCAGGGAATAGTGAGTTAAGAGGGAAAATACCTGAGAGCAACATTTCCACTACTTGTCTCCGGGATGTCACTTGATATGCTTAAATTATGTCTATAATATATACCATTTGATCCTATAAATAGATATAGATTAAGCTCAAATTATGTAGAGGGACAAGAGAAAAACCAGAATAAATGAGACTATGAGCTGAGAACATAATGGAACAGAGTCTTTAACGATCTGCCTAAGTGAATATTGATAATGTCAGCGTTCACTTAAACGATGCATCCTCGTGCAGCCACGGAGCCATGAAGTCTGCAGAGAAAACCAGGCGGCTCTGTACATGCTCTCTTTTCAAAACTTAGCCAGGCTGTTGCCTGTTCCATTCGCCCTCTCCATCACTGGAGGAGCAGAGCCCACCTGAAGGAAAGGCACTTTTCCCCTACCACTGCCCACTGCTCTTGGTGCATGTCTGATTTTCCTCCTCTCCTGCCCCTTGCACGGGGTCCCACCTTCTTCCCACCCTCTGAGTATAACTATATTCTATCTGCCCAGAGGTGTCGGGGGAGCTGGGGAACTTTGCAGATAAGTGGTTTTCAAAATCACTCCATCTTTGGGATTTTGTTGTAGTGACCAATAAGTAATATTGCCCTTCCAAAAATTCATTTTATCTGACCTGAAGTTCAGTTATGCCTAAAGAAGGGCTTAAAAAAAAACAAGTAAATCTTTGTTCTATGTCAAATCAAAGCAAATAACAGGCAAATAACACTTGCTACCTGGGAAGCTTATAGTAAGATACTGAAATGTTTAGATGTATGTTGGACTTCAACAAATTATGAAAACGGAGAAACGATTCAATGAAGGAACTGAAATTCTGAAAAAAACAGGGCATGCAAGGTGATGTAGTGTCAGTAACGTATAAAATGAAAAATAACAAAACATTCCTATATCCTTTATTTCTTGGATATATACGCTGTACAGACATACAGAGAGACATAAATAGCTGTCTTTTGATGTCTGGTGCAAGTGGTGTAATCCTGTCTCTCGCATAGCTTTGAGAATTTTGAGAGCAACATTAATAACAAGCTGAGATCCATGGACAGCTGATTACTGTTACCATCCCTGTCATAATTTTGCAGGCTCACAGTTGCAATCAGGATTAAGTCTAACAGAAGTTTATTCAATTGCTTGTTTAGAAAGATGATATGATTTTTGCTATTCTTGTGTCATCAAATCAAGTCCATCATAATCAGGTTCAGCTGTGTTTGTGTAAATGCTGGTTCTGATACTACCATGGCTTCTTTTACATAGATGGAATTAAGACGTGCACTGGTGTAAGACTACCATGTGCTGAGATAATTGTGCCCATCCTGGGAGTAGTACTGGTGCAAATGTGTAAGTAAAAATGACACCCGAGATATGAAAGTAGCCCAAATGGCTCAGAATCTGCATGAGAGAGAAGGCCTGAATTAATGTATTTTATATCACGCTTGCCTCTATCTGCATGAGAGCAACTTGGACCTCCTCCAATAACCTGCTTTCTTTCTGATTTATGTGCTTTTTCGTACTACTATAAGAATTGCAGTTTAACAGCTTGTGTGGATCCAGTTAAAGCTACACTGGTCAACTTTATGTGTAGTTTACTTGTTTAGAAGATGAGTTGTATCACCATAAGAAGTGCTTATATTGGTATTATGCTCCTGTAGGTTTTTGTGTGTTATTACTTGACTATGCTGTTATAGGTAAACTACTTAAAATTACTCTATATAAAATATACTCTTAGTTTCAAATGGCCTAGTTCAGAAGTGATACTTTAAGGGCTATTTGGATATGATCCTAAGCAAATGTAACAGGAATTTAAGTATTGCCTCCTGCTTGTAGAGTATGCCCAGATGAGTAGATACTACGACAACATAACCTTTTACATCTCTTAAAAAAAAAAAAAAAGAAAAAAAAGAAAAGAAAAGGAGCTTCCATACCATGTATCTTAGGATAACCCAAAGAGAGACAGTGACAAATCCTGGAGCAAAGTCTTGATATCCTTATCAAGTATCAAGAGTGGGAACTAATAGGACTGAAGAGGGCTCTGGAATAAAATTCCTTTCATATTACTTGTATTTCCAGAGTGGAAGTTTTGATTTTTTTTGTTGTAGTTGTTTTTGCATTTTGTTTGTTTAACCCAAGAATCATACCTGTAAAACATGGGAATTGAAATATTTTTAAGCTTTATCCTTATCTTTTGTCCTTTTGTATTCCAGCATTTAAATCTTGGCATTAAGTAAAGTTACAGAACAATGTTCCCAGACACCTCTGCACCTGGAAGGCAGAAGAACTGATCCTGAAATTCATGCTCTTTTTAGTATTGCTATATTATTTCTTTATTTTGGCTTGAAATGTTCTTTTGTTTCATCTTGAAAAAATATCCATTTAGAATTTTCTCTGTTATGTAAAGAGATGTTCTGCATCTGTGAACTCAGTGTGTTTATTCTCAACTTCAGTGGAATTTGAATCCATATATTTTCAGGTTTGTCTTAATTTAAAATTGCCGTGAGTGCATCAGTGAACATTTTTAAGCAGGAGACTCACTCAGGCTATCTGTTATTGAGATGGATTAGTTGTCATGAAAGAAATACTTCCCAATAGGAGATCTGAAGGGAAGGGAGACTTAACAATGCATGAAGCTGTCTTTGAGAGGGAAAAGGCAGCCCTCAGAGAGATCATTTGATAAGGACTTTTGATAATACTGATCTGTCTTAGAAATGACATTTTCATTCAACTACAGTGAAATGTTTAGGCATGTTCCATATAGGCATGATATCTTCTTTTCTCTCTCAACAACAACAACAAAAATATGTATCCAGTCAGTTGTAACTACTATTCTTCTGTCTTCTTTGGGAGAAACCTTATTACTGATTATTAAAACACAGCATGTATGACCAGAGCAGCTCTTTTTATTTTTTTTCTTTTTGCTTGTGTCCTGGAATGGAAAAAAAAAAATCAAAACCCTGTTACCTGCATGGTTTTTAGGGATGCACCATACCTACTGATAGAGAGTGTGTAGTCCAGTTGCAGTTGTATGTTCGGAATCAAGGGCCTTCCCATGCTCTACCTTATCAGTGACTCTGAAGCAACCCTTGAAAATTGCTTAAATACCTGTTGAGTTGGACAATACACTGTTAATCATTGCACTGCTTTACACTGCTTTACAGGCGTGGCGTGAGGTTTTACTGCATAACAATCTCAATTGTAAGATTAGTCTTTCAAAAGAGAGGTAATATTCTGGCTAGAGGACTCTGAAGCTTTCTCTCCATGCCTTGCTTCCTCTCCTGTATAAAGAGAGAATCTCTCTTCTATCATCCACGAAGAAATGTTTCTACTTCATGTATATTTAGTGCCCAGCCCAGTGCACTGCAATATAAATCTGAATAACAATAATTAATTACAGCTTCTATCCAGATCCCATTAAAGTGAGAATGAGGAGACTCCTGCTGACTCTAGCAGGGGTGGGATTGTGTTTTCATGTCTTTAAACTGCACTGAGATCTTCAGATGTAAGATAATATTGCTGGTTTGGGTTTTTTGGCTTTTTTTTTTTTTGCCTTTTTCCCTGTTCTGCTGTTTGCAAAAGGCTGGTGACTAACTTGTTGTTACCTGTGGGTGTTAAATATTTATTTTAATGATTTTTTTTTCCTTTCCTGGGCAGGATTTATGTGGGCATCATTCATGTGATACTCTGGGAATGGCAGACGTTGGGACCATATGCTCTCCTGAGCGCAGCTGTGCAGTGATTGAAGATGACGGCCTCCATGCAGCTTTTACAGTGGCTCACGAAATTGGTATGCAGTGCCTTTTCTGTTCCCTTGCCAAATCAAACACTTGTAACAGCTGCATTAGTAACCAAAATACTTCACAATTAATTCCAGATTTCCCCTGGTCCAGATACTCGCTTGGGGATTAAGGCTGTATACATATGCACTTCAGGGTTAACTAATAAGGGATCAGAAGGCAAGTGAAGGTGCACAGTAGGTGTTTCCTTTCTGACAGTGTCATTTTTAAGCAGTAGTTGAAGTGAAAATTCAAAGGCTGCTGCTACTGTCCAAAAATGTCAATATGTCTCCCTGTCGGAAAAGTGTACGGACTGTCCATTATAATGAACGTACATTTAGTTCATATACAGTGGAAAATAACTCATCTTCTTGAATGACTTGCATGGTCTGTCATTTCAAAACATTTCCTTGGGATGGAGATGATATATTCCATGCAGTGAAGTGTTTTGTGGAGAAAGCATCATTCAGATCTTTTTCATAGATGCACTGAAATTCTAACTTTATGGTAAAGCATGGTACTAGTGTGAATCCCAGAGCCAATGAAACAGTTTTTAGGTGATAAAGATTTTGTAAGAAGAACTATTTAATGTTGTGTCATGTTCAGCCTTGGTGTACAGGAGTTTTCCATAGAAGCCTTGCATGTCCTCTGCAGAAGGATTTGTGACAGAATTAGTGATAGATGAAAGCTTTTTTTTCGGAGATGTTGCCTGTGCCTTGATACATTTATGCAGAGAGGCTGCCGCCATCTTAGTTATTTTTAATTTCAGGAGCTATGTTCACAAGAAATATGTATGAGGGCTTTTCACTTTGGTGAGGGAATAGCAATTTAAAAGTGGAAAACCATCTCTCTTTTTTTATAAAATTCTTGGAAGGAAATAACAAGGAAAGGGGCACTTTCAGAGAGAGCCAACTTCTGAATTGCCTTGTACCTCATGCCAAACCAAAGTAAAGTTTGCTTTGGAAGTATCATTGCAGTAGTTAAATTTTCAAGTGGCTAGCAGGTAGAGCCCCAGAATTCTGTGCTGTCTACATACCTCTCTCAGCAATCAGAGGTCACCAAATCTGAATAAGCAGCTAGCGTCAGTGTTCAATGGTCTGAACTCTACTTCTCTTACATTGCTACAAAGAAAAAGAATCTGGTGGTTGGAGGTATCATTTGCTGGAGGAGTCATTTGTAGCATGAAATTATGAAATACTGTGTCAGAAAGTTTCAAACCTGAAAGTTTCTTAATAAACAAGATACTTGGTTAATAAGAGAAAGCCATCTGAAATCCATAATTCAGAACATTTGGATATAAGTGCAGCAATGAGTTGAATATCATCATCATGGCTAGGCTTCGCAAATGAAGATAAGGAAGGGCTTTACCCACAAGCGTTTGCTGCAAGCACGCTGATGGCTAAAAAGACCGATGCGGGAAAGGCAAGTTTGGTTGCAAAAGGCACAGCAGAAGGTCTCCTTAGATAGTATTGGTGAGGCCTGAGCGGCCTGCAGGCAGGGTTGGGTCTACGGCTTCCAGTGCACCTTATCACCTGCCCTTTCGTCCCTCGCCTGTCACTACAGGGCTTTACAAATGTGGGTGTATCCTTCGAGCCTGCGCAGTGGACTTGTTAGGTGAGGCTCCGCGTGCTCGGAACTGGCCCGCCCTTTACTCCTAAGGTTCATCTGCCAGTGCCTAGTGAGCTCAGGCAGTGGCAGCGAAGTCCTCAGGGCGTAGGTTTAGTTAGAGTGTCCTCCTCTGAGATGGATGGTCTTACAGGGCTAAGCGAGCTCCATCTGCCCAGGTTTGGGGTTAGAGCTGTCCTTCTCCAAGGGTGGTTGCTGGAAGGCTGGCGAGCCCATCCTGCCCGTGGGATCACACACGTTGTCTGATCCCTCAGCTGAGACCTGTCTGGCAGGGGAGACCCTACCAGAGGCATAGGCCACCACCAACATAGCTCGCAACCTCATAAGGGCACGCGAGCTTCTCCCCCGCGACAAGAGGGTGTCCGCGGAGACGAGTTGAATATTAGAACATCATATAAGTTTAGTGGGATCGACACTCTGAAGCTAATGACTCATCACAAACCTGCTCTTGAATTGGGGCAAATTGACTGGCAAACAGCCTGTTATTCAAAGGCCGGTCTGCTGGACAGACTGCTTGGATCTTCTTATCTCCAGAGGTGGTACATATTGTTGAAAGTTAGTGGACATCAGCGAGGTTGCATGAGGGACCTTCTTATGATGCTGATGCTGATGTATCTGTTGTGTGACGAGGTTGTTAATGTGATTCAACTACTGTTTTATCAGCTGTAAATACCCCTTTGAATATATTGAAAATGAAAGGGCACCAATAAGATCGATAAAGATAGGCATGAGCAGGAAATAGGCATATTATTATCTCAAGCTTCACACAAAGAAAGTGTAAATACAAGTGAATTATTTTTAGTGATCTCAAAGCACATTTTTGAAGAAGAGCCAGTTTCATATCTAGAAGTTTACAGGAATCCATAAAAGCTATAATTTTCAATATAAAAAGAGCAAGAATTGAAACAGTTGGATAAATAAGTACCCTAATGGACAAAAAAACTCTAATTTGAGGTTGTTTAAAATAACATCCTTTTTTTCCCTTCACCATAAGATTTTAAGAAGAAGGGGGTGTCAAGTCACAGAATGATCTTTGTGTGTGTGGCCCAAGTGGGAGAGTTGAGAAGAAAACATAGCTAAAATTGCTTATTTTGAGTACTTACATTAAATTAAAGGTCAAAAACGGATGAAAAATAAAAGTGTGGCATGGATACCCTTTAGTTAAGCACTTTGGGAAAAGCTTTGCTTTATTTTGATTGGAGACCAGATTTCTTCCTACAATCCTGTAGTCTTAAAAGTCCCTCCTGTCCTGTGGGTAGGGTGTAGCTTTCATTATAGAGTAACTGAAATTCACCTTGCAGAGCAGGAAATGCCCTGCAGGCACAGGGGCCTCTAGGGCTATAAACCTGTAGCCCTGTCCCTTTCTATCTGTAGGATGAGTAAAGGGAGCCACTAAGCAAATTGGAGTCACTGTCTACAGCTTTTTAAATAGCCCTATCATGTGTGGCCCTATAGTAGATGAAATATCATTAACATGGACTTGATCCAAGAATGGTTGTGTATCCTCTCTTTGACTTCAAGGGGATCTGAACACTTCTTTTTCCTCACTGAAGGATTCGGGAACATTTTCAAGATCATATTCTTTCTCTGGAGGACAACCAAAGTAAATGGAACTGCAGCTCAACCTAACAGGATGATGCACAACCCGAAGGTTCAGGTTGAGTACATGGGCAAGAAACCAAAAAGCAGCCCACTACAGAATAAAGCCCATTGCTTCTGCTGCCAGGGTTTCAACCACATGCCTTAGATCTTTATTTTATTCCTTCAAATAAACAGATAAATTTTCACCAGTGATTTTTGAAAGGAAGAGTATGAATGAACTTCAGCAGCAGTCAAAATTTCCAAAGAGCTATGAAAAAAGCACAGAAAGAGACACAATCAAATTCTCTGACTTGACAAATTCTTTGTTAGCTGACAGTTGCTAAGATAGACAAGGACCTGAATCTTGTCCTAATTGTGTGTAGGAAAATTTGGAATGATTTGTGTCAAGTGCAGGGATAATGGGGATAAATGGGGATAATACAAAATAAAATAAAATAAAATAGAATAAAATAAAATAAAATAAAATAAAATAAAATAAAATAAAATAAAATAAAATAAAATAAAATAAAATAACCTTATAAGGAGGTCTGGTATTGTTAAAGTGATAATTCAGTTTCTCTGCAGAGAATCAGTGCAAATAGCATGAATGATATTTTGCACAGGAATAATAATTTGCACAGGAATCAGTGCAAATATCATGAATGATATTTTTTAAATCACAGCCTATAAAAACATTTTGCCACTAATGCTGAAGCCATGGTTATTTTCTTGCTGGGGACATGCTCCTCTCAGTGTGTATTACTGTTACAAAAATAGTTGACACTATTGTAGCCCTACCATCACAAAAGTAGTTTTTTTACTAGCATTCTGTACAGATAGAAAGTGAAATAAGATGACAAACAAACATTTTCCAGAAATGATCAGGAAAAGACCAAGCCAATAGATTATTGGTATGCCAATAGATTAATGACATATACTTTGAGGGAAGTGACACCTGAAGTGGGCTTACTTTTCTGTTGCAATTTTAAAACATCTTGATTAAAATGAAACAAATCCTGGGAGCAGTTATACAGCAGACTCTTCATCTGTAAAGAAAACTATTTTAAAAGTAGTTTCTATTGGAGAGGCAAGCGGAAAGGATTTATGTATTCAGGCTTCCGTATTATTTTGGCTGTCAGTTTGGAATTCATTTCCTGAACATTTCTACCTTAATGAAGGCTGTTCTGGATTCTTGCCTGAACTCCTGAGCTCAGCTCCATCTTGTGCCATATTGGTGTCTTTTGTGAGTTTGAGAACAACCTCGGGGTAGGTCTCCTTAGCTTTACAAGGGTATCTGAATGAGTTTGTGCATGGTATGTAGACATTGCCTGAGTCTTTGTGATCATCAACCCGTGATCTGTAAAATAATGATGCTTCATTGCTTCACACACCTCCCTAGTTCACAGAGACGCCTGAAGAAAAACACTGAAGAACCCATGACTGCCCTCAATCTTAGCACTTATTTAACCTTTTCTCTAGGTCAGTCTTCTGTTATGTGATCGTGCTTGTGTCTTGCTCTTCTGTATATCATCAATTAAAATAACTACCAGGAAATAAAAGCAGATAGGTTTAAAACTTATTCCAGTGCTCATTTTTCCTTTTTTTCCTGTTTTTGTTGAGGTTTTGATCCTTTTGCAATGTTGATGTGTAACTCAGCCTGTGTGCTGCCTGAAGATAAGCATGATCTAACGCCATCAAAAGACACAGGCAATCAATTTGAAGTTGGTGCTTAACATCTCTTCCGACAGGATGTACCTTATACATTACAGCTCCGTATTTTATAGCCAGATTTTGCCTTTGGGGATGCAGCAGTGTTCAGAAGCTTTTACTGACTTCAGCCCCTGCTGTGCTGGAGTCCCTCATGCTTCAGTGCAGACAGGCCACATCCTAAAGGGCTTATCATCTACAAAAACACAAAATGGGAAGAGTTCAAGAGAGAGGAAGCAGAGCTACTGCTTGTTCCATCAATATGTAATTGGGGTATGGAGATTCAGTGATCTGCCCAAAATCACACAGGAAGTCTCAGGGAATTAAACTTGTCTCTTGAGTTTCAATCCAGTCCTTAACTACAAAAGCATTCTTCCTGCAGTCTGTAAGTAGGCAAAACTCTGGTTTAGTTCAGTGTGGGTTACATAGGCCTAATGACTTGCAAAGGTATTCTTAAATTATATGTATCTTTGTTCTTTCCATCAGTCTCACAGAACACATTTCGTTTTTTTTTGAAATAAGAGATACAGAGAAAGATCTGCCTTTTTGCTCAGAGTCTTAGTGTTCATTTGACCTTTTGCAAAGTTCCTATTTCTCTGTTATGTAATTACTCTGGCATGCTCCTCCTGCTTGTATCCTCCTGAGTAATATGGTTTACTGATGTTCTTTCCAGCATTTTATTTTTAGAATGTAACATAAAATTTGCTACTTGGAGCTAATTAAACTTCCATTTGTTAATTTTCTTTGTCTTTCATGTGATTTTAGTGTAGAGAATGAGATTCTGTACTAGAAGATCTAGTACTCTACACTCTACTTGTGTAGAGATTTTAGTGGAGAGAATGAGAAGTGGGACAAAAGCAGTCTTCAAATATGTAAAAATAGTTGTGAACATGCAGGTAATAAATCATTCAGCATGTCCACCTAGGGCAGCAGAGGAGAATATAGCCTTAAAGAGCAGCAAGGGAGATTCCCTTTAAATGTTAACCCAAATCATCTAACTGTGAGGACAATTAAGCACAGGAGCAAACTGTTTGGGGAACTTGTGTCTGCAGGTTTACAGGAGCAGCCTTAGTAAACACGTGTCTCCCATGGCTTGGGTTTACTTGATCCTACCTTAAGGCGGTGGGAAGAACTGGCTTTTTTACACTCACAGCCTTGTTTTCTGTGGTTTTGTGACAACTTCTTCTCCATCTCTATTAGATATGTGCATGCTTGATGCCAGGAACTATATAGAAGGCAAAAATAGAGAATAATGTGTTTAATACTAAAATTCTTTCAACATGCCATTATTATTCTGTGGCATTTGTTACTGCCGAAGGCAAAAATATCATCAGTGCTATGCACAAAGTTTAGTGCCTTATTACGTAGCATAACTGTACGTGAATGAACTATTGGAGAAGGGAGGTCCTTAGCGAGGTCCTAGGGAGAATTCCTGGGTCCTTACTTAGACACTTCACTGAGCTATACGATTATATCAAATACTGAATGGCTTGAAAATAGTTACTCAGAGCCTGATCCTGAAATAGCGCTCTGAGCCCTCTGTAGAAAGAGGGCCTTACCTATCACGTCTAACCTCATACAATCTTTCTGTCTAACCACGAGGCTTTGACCAGGAAACAAAACCAAGAACAATGTGGCTGCTGTATATGTAGAAGTTTTGCTTTAAATGAACACAGAAGGATCAAAAATACTTTCTTTGTCTAGTTTCATGTTGTACCTCATGTGATTATTTTGTATACAGTCAGTGTAATTAAATTCACAGCCATTTTGTGTTTGCCACTGCTGAACAAGCAGTCCTTTGATTTTCGGGCTGTCAAGATAGAGCAGATAAGAGCAAGCTTCAGACTCAACAGGAACAAATCTCCTGTAGTCCTCTGTCGCAAGGGGCACACATTGCCAAGACCACATTAGAAATGGTGATCTGGCTTTCATGCTACTTTCCGTTCATGACTGATGAAGTTTAGAGAAACATCCAGGTAACTATACTGAGGGAGAACTGCTTTCTTTAAAAAAGAAAGAGAGAAACTGTATTCATCAAAACCTTTTCTGAAGACATACATCAAGAAAAACAATTCCTTCTCTTAGAACCTTTTCAAAGTTCTGTTTAAAATTCTGCTAGTAAAAGCATCTGGATTAAGACCTCGTAAACATATCCTCTTTGGTTAAGAGGAAAAGATAAGCACTCAGCATAAAGTCTTTGTGAGAAGTGAAGACTAAGGCTGAAACTTTAACTGATGTTTCAAAACACAAACATGAGCTGTACAGATGGTTGCTGGTTGATGACAGTTTAAATTTTGTCTAAAAATTCTTGTCTTACTCAAGAATATTTTTATTAACTTGTAATATTATTTATAATATATAATAATTGTTCCACCTGCTGTACACATGGTATTAAACCTAATCTTTTCTTAGTGAAGCTGAGACAGTTTGTAATGGTCCTTGTATGGAAAAATGGAGAGATTGAAGGGTAAAATCAATATGATTTAGGAAAATTAAATCCCTGGATTCTGAATAAACTTTTCTTTATTTACTACTTACTTTTAAATCCAAGTAGGGTAGGTACCTTTGACTTCTTACAGGCTGTAAAGCATTTCTAACAGAGAAGTGAAGGAATTAAAAGCAAAATTCTCAAACAGAGGCTTAAGGAAGTGACTCAGACATAGCAGCATCATTGCTTGAGTTTTGCTGTCTCAGAAGTTTTCTGAAGTTGTGTTGATCTTTGTATATGAGTAACTCATGAAAACACACATTAAATAAGAGTCTGAAACATCATAACTTAAAGCCAAATATGCAGAGTGAGGTATCAGGGCCTCTGCAATCTTTAGGGGATTGAGAATGAACCCGAGTCTTGCCTCATGTTTCAGAATTACCGTTGTTATCAAAGAGAAGTGCACTTAGCAAATGTTCTTCTTTGTGAGCTGTATTGATGTGAAATGGAAATCACCATATCCCACTTTTTCTGTAAAATTGATACTTCTCTTCTACATGCCCCACAGAAAAGGATAGCGGATGTAGCACGGACCTCCGGGATCACATCTTTTAAGGATTACTTGAGACTCAGCGGATATGGTGGTCTCCAATTGCCTAGTCTGCATTGCTTGGATAGAGCTTTGTCTTCAAATCTGCTTTCAGACAGGGTTTATATATCTGTGATCTCCTCAGAAGCCTGTTATAAAGAGCCATTCTAGTATTTGTTTCATATAAAATCTGCAGGGCTGGTATATGAGTGTCTGATTATGTGGCGTATTTTTTCTTTTTGTTTTGTTATGTCTACTCCTGAAAAGAAACTGCAATTCGGACTATTGTTTAAATCAGCCTGAAGAATATTTTTCAGCCAGAAATACTAAAAATTGGAAGGAAAGTTTAGGGGGAATAGCCAGTTTTAGATTCTGTCCTTGCTTTTTGCAAGCTTGTGTAATTCTAAACACTTCTGTTTTATAAAATGCGACTTTATAAAATCATTAGTGCTTAGGTCCATTTTTTTATGTATGATTCCCATGACTTCAAAAGGTTTTCCACCTACAAGTGATATGAGGATGTGGCTGCTAATGAGGAACCAATTGCTTGCAAAAAAAACAATTCATGGAGAAAGAAGTGGTTTTAGTTTAAACCACATAATTTAAAAAAAAAAATAAGAGAGGATGATCCAGAACGTATGGTCTGGTGACTAGACTAAAGAATGTCAAGCAAAGACGTTTCTGAGTCCTGATCTCCTGAGAGTGAGTGACTCACTGGCTAACCGTGGGCAAATGATTTGACCCTTTTTTTTGTACCTCAGTCATTCCCACTGGAAAATTAGGTGAAAGGCATGACCTCACTGAAAAACAGATGCTTCATCCTAGCTGAGCTTTTCTAAGAAAACAAATTACAATGCCTGTAGCATATTTTAGCATGTTGTGTCATTTTGTATGTGTCCTCTGGTCAAATACAGTGCAAGAGCTGTTCTTTGGCATGTTGTTCAGTTCAAGCGCATAGATCTATAAATGTCCCTTAAAAGACTTTTATTGTTGTTGTTGTTTGTTGTTATAACCAAAAGCTGAGTTTTGCTTGCTATACATGGGAACTGCTTTTCATTTACTCCATTCCTATGCTTGAGACAGGAGTGAAAATAAATGTTATCAGACTCATTTTTGCATTGATTCAAATGCAAAAAGGAAGTTGATTTAAAGAACTTACACAGAATTGCCTGGCAACATGTTTTAAGAAAACTTAGAAATATCCAAACTTATGTTTTGCTTTCCAGTGCCCCTGGGAAGAAAATAGCTGCAGTTCAATATACTTTGCCACACATCCAACATAACTCTGATGTGGTCCATATATATCCTCAGAGCTCCTCGGCGCAAAATAATTTTCCCTTTGTGTTCTGATATTTGGAGAGGATTTAAGTTTTAGCTGACTTGCAATGAATGCTTTAGAATATTCCTACTTTACTTCAATGTATGCCCTGGTCACACGAGGTGTAGGAATTCCTGTTGATCCCATGGACTTTTCTGTTGATCTGCAATAGATGTTAGTCATCAGTAGGTGATGGGGCTATAGAGGTTGGGGTCATCCAAGATCTGCTTTCAGGAATATGGACAGTGCAAGTGAACTGGAATTCAGGGTTAGGTGACTGATGTTTGACTCCTTTCGTTTCTTGTTTCTGAATCTAAACAAAATGAGTCATGCCAAAAGTCCCTTGCAGGTGATATTCCAAAATATTTTAAGGCTCGAAGTTTGCATGTTGCTTTGATATAGGTTTTCAACAAATTACTGATGTAGTCACACCTCTTACCTCAAGATGGGAAGGAAGATTGCTGACAAAGGATCTCACTCCATTTAGATGGTTGCTCTTTTTGTTGTTTGGAAAGAAAACAATTTGCAGGAAGGGCAGCTCCTCTTTGCTTGTGTGAGGGCAAACCCTGCCCCCTCTCCATCTGTTTCTTTTACCATTTTGTGCATTCCTACAGCATAACTTAACTAAACACCATCCTGCTGGTAAAATTATGTCATTTTCACTCAGTGGGAACTGTCAACACCAGTAAGATGCTTCATTAAGGAGAAACCATGAGATGATCTACTAACTCATTCTCAATCAGTCATCATTTTACACAGCTGTTGGGAGCCTCTCTTTCTTTCTTCAAGAAAAGTTTAAAGTTTATGGTAATACAAAACGATGTGATGCTAAAACTGGCACCATTTTTCAAAGCTTTTGTTATAAGATTTCTGTTCATTATGCCTTAGTTTTTAACCATAGCTTGCACTCAAATTATGCTTACATATAGGTTCCCTCTAATCTTTTCAGTTTGACTCTTTTAGAAGGAAGCATCTTTACCAGTAATTGTCAGTAACACCTCTATTCTCTTGAGCGCTATGTGGTAGTATTAGCATGTTCGGCAATATTCAGAGATCAGAGTTAGCTGTGATATTCTAAATTTTGGTAGTTTTAGTAAAAAAATGAAAAAGGTTTTGCAGAGGCCGAAGTCTGATGTGTATTTTAATCTGTTTTAGTCTGATCAGAATATTTTAAAAGCTTGAATTAGGATGGAGAGAGAGGACTGTGGTATGAATTAAAATTTTTACTTCTATAAAATGCTTTGAAAATTTCATTCTCAGTGTTTGTAAATACAAATACAAAGTTAAGAAAAGTTAGATAGAACACATATATTCAATGCCATGCAGAGATACTGAACTCACTAGTGTCACTGATGGCTCATTCAGAAGCTTGAATGCTGTCTATCAATCAGAATTGTATATATTTTTTCATCAAACATTGCTTCCCTGTGATAATTGTTCAAAGAATCTTTTTATTAAATTAAATATTTTATTAGATATTTTTTAAAATAATTAGAATTAACAATTCTAATAAAAAGAATTAAATTAATCAATTTTAATTTTAATTAATTCAGTAATGAGAGATTCACAAATGCCTTGGGAGGCCTCTCCTTTAAAAGATAAAACATCTTTTTAAATATGTTTTTAAGGAGATATTTGTGACTTGTTGTAATCATGCATCGGTGCAATGATCCAATTTAATATATCAAAAGTCCAGGCAGTTAATGAGATATGTGTTTGGTGTACCCCATTTATCATCATAAATCGCAGAAGTTACACTGTACTCTAATTAAAGGTGAAACTGGTAGCTTAACACTTTCCATAAGAAGACCGCATTTGTCTCCTGTGATTTTCCAGAGTATTTCAGCTAAAATGTTCTGTGTTGAATAGTTGCCTGAGAAGCATTTATTTTTTCTTACTTATTTTGAAATCCAGCTAGACTCTCCAGCTATTTCTGAGAGAGTCATTTGCAACCATCTTATTGGGAAATATTCAGTGTCTATGCTCTAAGTAAGTGAAAAGCTTGAAATTTGGTTGCAAGCTTTCTTGTATGTGAGGCACATCCCCTTTTCTGTATGTATGGAGTGGTGAAAAATATAAAGTGCGGTTTCAGGGCACAGTTCAGTAGCGACATTTTGTACAACTCAGGGCTGGACATGCAAATCAGTGGAGAAGAAATCACGTCCTTAGAAAAGACAGAGACTTCTTTAGGAAGCTAGAACTAATGAAGTCAGTGCATAGAGAAAGTTGGCCCTACAAAAAACTGTTACAAGTGTCATAGGTAGCAAGGAATCTTATAGATGTCGAAGTTGCACATTCTAGCGAGACCTGTGCAGATCTGCATTGCCTTCAGTCTTGTTATATAATCAGGTTTATGTGGGATCTCTATTCCATAAGTTGATCAAAATAGTGAAAAGTGAAGTATAATTATGCCAGAACGGAAATCTTACAGAGAGTGAGATCACATCTTAAGTGGGTAGGCGTTGCAGAATGATGTCAGAGGGCATTCAAACACTTGAGTTCTGTCCTGCACGTCAGAGTTTGTGTGATTCTGGATGGTGCTGTGGAATGCTGAGTTCTCTGCAAAGTTAATTGCTCAAACGACTGATTGACACTCAAGTATTATTCATAGTCTATGCTGAACATACAATTTATGCTATATAATGTTAATGAGTTCAGCTTTTATTATTCAAGCAGAATTAATTATTTAGTGCCAATTCCAATAACTAGAAGTGAAATCCCTTTTTCAACAGCAGCATCGCGTTATCTTATTTCACAAATAAGTCAACTTATTTATTTCAGTGTTACGGTCAGTCTTGAGACATTAGATGCAAATGCATAGGTGCAAAAGCATACAAATTGTCTCAGTGAGGGCTGCTATGATGAGACTTCGACCTAACCAGTATTTCTAAGCTCACTAGGCTGGTTTTGTGTGAATATTCCTGTTTAACTGGTTGGAAATTTATGCATATTTAGGTGCACAGATTCAAATAAATCACAAGAAACTATCTGAAACTCTTAAACACCTCTGCAAAGCAGTGCAGATCTGGTTTAAATAGGTCTGTACCTTACATTCAAAAAGAGCTGGTACATGATAGCCAAGGTGCTCTCTAGTAAGTATATGTGGTTAAGATGTTCTCTAGTAAATACTTGTTTGAGTTAGCAAAACATTGGTGAAATTTGCTACAAGGAGTTATTTAATGTCCGCAGTAAGTTGTAGTAGTTGTATTAATACTAGGCATATGTCAAGGTTCATTAAAATGTCATCTGTGCTTGTAGTTGTCTCAAATGTGCGGTGTGACCTGGTGCCATTCACTGCATTAACATGAGTAGTACGAGCCTGGAGATAACATTGAATAGAAGGAAAGCCAAAAATAACATTATCTTTGTATTTCCTGAAGACAGACTTTGTTGGTGTGTAAGACTGGTGAAGTCAGAGGTAGCCCTCGTTGGCAAAGGAGCTGCTGATTCATGAAACCCTTAGACTGATGACGATTTCAAAGCGCTGTTAGAAGTGGTGCACCGATTACTGAGATTCTGTAAGAGGAATTGGCTTTTTGAAATAATAATCGTATGAGGGTATTATTTTGTTCAACACCAACATCTTGCTTAAGTAAAGTAAAGCAGAGGTTGTAATCTTTTCAGCAAGTAGCTGTTTAAACAATCAATTTTTACATGGTTTTATGTCAGACTGAAACTTGACATGTTCCTACTGATATTCAGCTGAGTCTGAAGATAATAAAGGTAGCAGAATCTGGCCCATATATGTGATAAGTATTTTCAGAAGAAAGTATTGGCAAAAGTAATCCAAAACCTTGCATATAAAATATGTTGGTAATTAGTAAGGCAAGCAGTATAAAGGTTTGATTTTCATGTTCTTGCAACAAATGTGTTCATGCATTTAACAATGCAGCATTATAATAGCAGACGGTAATAGAGAAAGAGGTTTAAATTAGTTTGTCTCTCATCAGTATCAAACTAGACTGCTTGAATAAATTCTTATTAGTATTTATTACACTGCAGAGCCTTTTTCAAAGAGGAACTGCATTTGAATGATACTGGTGAAAGTGTGCATATGCAGAGACAGGTGGAAAAAAAGAAATTTTTCCTTCATTCTCCTTCCCACCTCCCCTCTGGTGGGGATTTAATAGGTGCAGAATTTAATAGGGACTGACTATTCCCACACGTAGTCATCACTAGCAGAAGTAGGAATGACAGATCAAGGTCTTCTCGTCACTTTACTGCAGCTCCATCCTTAGGTCAGGGACCTAGCATCAGCAGATGGTAACCTGGGTAGCTTGGCTTCTCTCACAAGACAGAAACTCTCAACTAAGGTCTTCTGCAGTATTAACACTAATTTTTGATCAGGGAGCTGGGTTATTTCCTAACCTCAGATATTGCTAGACAACAGATGCTACCCTGATCTTTTTCATCTTGACTTCTCCTCCATCAGGGGTCAATACAAAATAACAGAAAGTATATATAAGACAAATAGGTTTTGCTGATGTTCTGCTTTTCTGGCCTACATTGTAGGTACTATTATTATTATTACTGTTGTCGTGGCTATTACTAGGAATATCAGTGTATTATACCCTACCATCAGTGTTCTTGCTTTTGTCACCTTCCAGCTAGTCTACAGCAGTTACAGCTAAACATGAAGTCTATGGTACACAGAAGGCTTTCAGATATTGCAGAACTGTTTGCATGTCTTTAGCCTCACAGGCATGTGTAAGGGATAAAATTTATTTTCATGCAGTGTCTTTCATGGGTGGTCTCAGTCCTTATCACTAAAGTGTTTATACTCTAACGCTGCATGTCTGGATGATCATCTGCTGACCTTGGTTGAAGGAGATGAATGAAAATGTCCAGCTGGACCCTTCTGCAGCTTGGTGCTCATTCATACTCTTCTACCCCTTGGATAAAGTTGGCTGTGACATAATGCAATATGGGAGTGGAAATTAAAGTTAAACAAAGTGAACAAAGTGTGTTGCTTGCAATCTGTTGTTGTTGCCCACAGATCAGAGAAGGTAGGGACCACTTCTCTGCCATAAATGCTGCTGTCACCTTTATAGGAGCTGATCTGGCACCAGAATAAACCCTGCTAGGTACTAAGCTAAATATACCATGTATATTTAAAAGTAAAATTCTACAGGACTAAAACCTTAGTCAAAATAACAATAACAATAAAAAGAAAACCTAAAGCAAAATAAAACAAACTGATATACATGGAAGAGACTATGTGACGAGTTTATTCTGACTGATATATTGCAGAGGGTGCTCATCCTTCAGGACTGCATACAGTATACAGTTTGACTTGTCATAGAATCATAGAATCATAGAATGCCTAAGGTTGGAATGTAGGTACTTATTCCATAAATATTGGCATTTACATACATTTAGAAAGATATTGTCACACCTTTCTGAACAGTCACCAAATGGTTTTATAGAGTGAGGTATTAGTCTTTCTTACTACAGATGATTTGCAAAACAGTAAGAACAAATTTAAAGATTAACAAAAAGGGATACAGTTCACTTTGATTTTCATCATGTTTATATCAGCACAGTTTCATGAAATGTCAGCTGATGGTATTACTTCACTGCTACATGTAGTGGTGTAAATATGCAGAGCTCTTTTTGTCTTCCATCAGAGATACTGCATTTCAAGTGGCCGGCTTTGCATTTCTGTGGGAAGGAACTGCACAATACATTTCACCTTGATTATAAGTCTAGCTGGTAAATTCTGTTCTGGATTGCAGTATCATTTTATTTACTTATTTCATTCCTGCAGGACACCTGCTTGGTCTTTCCCACGATGACTCCAAATTCTGTGAGGAGAACTTTGGCTCCATGGAAGACAAGCGCTTGATGTCCTCCATTCTCACTAGCATTGACGCTTCCAAACCCTGGTCGAAATGCACTTCAGCAACTATAACAGAGTTTTTCGATGATGGTCATGGTATGTATTATCACTCCTGGGGTCAGCTACATGTCTGTGTTTGCTGTGAACCATTTTGGGAATATTAACATTTTATATCAGCTTTTTCATTCCATGCTCATCTTCGGGATGATTTTGGAGGTACTTATAGAAAAAGTCAGTGGTCTCAAAGACTGACAAAGGCTTTGTGTGGTTGCATACAAAAGAAAATACAGAGTTGATATAGTGTGTATTGGTAAAAATTTGGCTGGGAACATAACAAGGTTTTTTAAAAGCATGAAATTAGTTTTGTGTGCCACAGAAACAAATGCCACAGAAACAAATCCAGAAAGTACTTCAAAAAGAGGACACAGGGAAATGCTTTGGTTCCTCAATGAAGCTAAAGTGGATGTTGTGGTCTGCTTAGTGTTAACTACACATATGAGCAGAGTGTATGCATGTAATTCTTACTACCATTAATGATATTTATTATTTTTATAAGGCAAGTACTAGAGGGGCCATAAGCAAGAATTAGTCTCCTCTGTGACAAAAGACTTCTTCTGCCTAGAAGCCTAGCTCCTAGGTCTTTAAAGTAATAGTTGTAAAATATGTCCTTTATTCTTTGGAGAATAAATGCAAAACTTTCATTTTCCAAAAAGTTAATAATAAAACATAGTCTGCACTTTTAAATGATTTTTTAAGTCTTCATTGTGCTCCCAAAGCAACTGTAGTTCTTAAACAAGCCATTCAAATTCCAAAATGCTGAGATAAAAATGACATAATTGACTGAATGGACCAAGTTGTTATGGTAACTGAAATACTTATGGATAAAAAGTGTGGTATGCCAGATGAATGTAAAGGTTTTTTTGCTTTTAAATATTTTGCAGGCTAATTTCAGTGCTCTCCAAAATATTTTTCTCCTATATTCTTGTATCTGGAGAATTACTTCATTTTTTTTCTTTCCATTTTATTAGACCCATTAATCTGTGCTGTCCTGTTTTATGGTCCGTATTGCTCTGGCATTGACTTTAGCAAGTTGGTTTCCACATGTGTAAGAGATCTGTCCTTTTTGAGCTCGGTTACATTCATTGGAGTTTCACAGTATAGAAGGACACCTCAGTGGCCATCCCTGTGTCACCTCTTAGAGCAGGAAACTCTGGGCCTCAGTTCCTACTTCATTCTTCTCCTACAGGAAGGTACAAAAGGTTTTTGTTTCCTCCCCTTTTTATGTGATCTGACTCCTTCGCTATACGGTGCATCCAGGCAACTACTTTCCCAATGACAAAGAACATGAAGACAGAATCTCTGCCATCCCCCTCACCTTTGGCCTGTGTGTACTGAGACATACTTGAAACCTGGGCCTTTACCCATGAGCTGGTCCCTGTCTCTCCAGAAAGAGGAGCTGTAACAGTCAAACCTACAGCTGTAGGGTCAGTCTAGACCTACAAAGGTCTAGAAATAGGAATTCTATGATTTCATTATAGAGCAGAAGTAGACAACAGCTTGAAATCTTTTGGAGTCGCATCATAGTCTTCTTTCACAGAATGAGTGTTGCCTTCCTGTATGAAAAGTTTATTTATATTGAAGAAGTCTTTTTTTTTTATATATTGCACATAGGGAGCTTAGGATCTATGAGTTTGTTAAGAAATGGATAGAAGTGTGTTTCTACTTCTACTGATCAGTAGTTATCCTTCAGGCATATAGTCTAGTGAAGTTATTAACACAGTAAAAGTATTCATAGGAAAAATGAGCCTGCAGTCTTACCTGGGAATCAGTTTTATTATTGAGTCTATTGGTGTGATACCAGGAAGATAATGTTTAGAAAATGTGTTTTCTTGATAGGTCAGGCCTTTAGAGACCTATTTTCAAAGTAGAAGTCTTGCTTTTCTGTGAAGTTCATCATTTTTCGGTACCCATTTAAGTTAAAGATTTGTCTTAACAGAACATAAACATTCTCCATGAAACCAAACAAATATGAAAGTCACTGTTTTAAAAAGTAGTTTCCCATTTTATAAATCTAGAAAGTGGTGTAACAGAGGGGATTCATCTTATTAAACATGGGTATTTATTATGTAGATAGCTACACCTCAGCTGGGTATTTAAATTTCCATCACAATGAGGAGCTGTCTAATCAATGGCATCAATGATATGTTTGTTCTTATCAGTTGCATCAGTGGTGCTGAATTACACTATACATTGCTTGTACTGACCAGTGAAAACTCTGAGAGCTGACTGAACCACAAACTGCATTACATGCAGCTAAAGTGAGATAAACAAATCCCAACATAAAGGTCTCATGCAGGTCTGGGGAAGATCAGGGTGCTGATTCGCTGTCCCCTGTGGCCCAATCTGAAACCTATAATCATTATCACCATGATTTCACCACGAGATTTACAGTCATGTGTTGACCTCACTCAGCAGTCTGACATTTAGGAAGCAGAAATTCATTTGGTGTCCAGAAGGCAGGTGACATTTATTTTCATCTGCTTTTAGCCTGCTCTTCCCTAAGGTACTAATTGCCTTTATTATCATGTCAACCACTAGCCTGCAATGTGATTTCTTGCCATTTATTGTGTTTAATCAATGTGCTTGGTGCTCTGTGTCTGTATGAAAATAAGCCTATTTCTATTTTAATTAATATATAACCTCCTTATCTGCTTCCTGCACAGATTTTATGCTGCCTGTTCTTCCAGGGCATATTGCCCACAGCACTGAGGAGACATAATGAGGTGGCACCGTTAGCACCGTCATTAGGCAAGAACATTGCTCTTTTCTAGGGTGCACAGATGTTCTTTGTGACTCAGGACCAATAATAGGAAGAGTAGTATATGCCTACTCTGTAGCAGTGTAGTGAAATGAAGCCCTTCCTGCCCTCTCAACTAGGGAGTCCAGGGCAAACGTCCAGCTCTGACCACTTTTTCTGGTTTTCTGACCGTTGCAAAGAAGGAGGTTAGACCAGCTGGTGGTAGAAACACCTGCACTTCACTGGAACTTGTCTAAATAGAGATTACCACTGCTGCTATCCATAAATGCAAAGACAGTTTTTTCAGTGGGTAAGCCTTAGGGGCCTTCCCTATCTTTGGTTTTGAATTTATCATGTGAGATGAGCTGGAATGTATGGCTTTGTAGTGTGTGTGTGTTTCCTCAGAGCGGTATCAGTTAAGAGCAGTATCAGTTAAGGAGAACTTTGTAACTCACTCCACCTCTATCTGGGGCAAGGGAAATGCTGTATTTGTGACATATGGTTCTGAAACATGTTTACTACTTAGGAATGAAAAATATCCATATGGGTGTTAACTAATGCATGGCAATTCAAGTATATACAAGAATGTGATTTTTTTTCTCTTTATATTCAGATCATGTCAATTAGGGCGGATCATAATGATGGGTGGCAGAGTGTCTATCTGCAGAAACTGTGTTACTGTCATCTTTCAAAATACTGAATAGTGGTTGCACTGGGTGAATTTGGTAAACACTGCACTATTTGCTAGAAGTGTGTACCTCCAAAGGTTGACATGGTAGTGCCATCTTATCATCGACCCACCACTACCCCAGCTTCTTCCTTCGTACAAAGTTTATGAAGTAGAACAGCATAATCTGTTCTCTGTTTTCATAGATGTATTTTTGACAGAAACTGTTGCCAATTATTTCCTCAGAAACCCAGGAAATCTACTTTATAGAAAACATCTGTGCTTCCTCCCTTTTCACCATGTTTCTGTAATATTTTACACTATGAAGAGCTTTGAACAGTAGGGTATTTTTAATTATCTTTATCTTATCGCAATCATCTCATCACTTAGCATTGGCACACCTTGCATTCATTAAAAAGTCAGCATAATACAGATTAAAGATAAAAGCAGGGTAAATCAAGGTCAGCAAAGGACAGATGAAACAAGTTTAACAAGAGAGTTTTCAGTAGTAAGTGATGGTTGAGAAAGGGTTTTTGGCCGAATATAGCTGATCAGTCTTCATCTTTAGAGGAAAATAAAAGAATGGTTACAGTAAATGTGTGTTCTGAAGGGCAAACACAAACCATTTTTTGAGTAATGGGGCGTTTGGTTGTTTAAATGCACTGCTATAGCTTGGACCTCTATTCTACTTGGCTATGGTGAGATTTTTACAGTGAGCCTTTTTACCCATGATCCAACTGAAGAATACTGGCATTAGTTGCAAAGTGTGATAAATTGTAGTAAATTATTTTGGCCAAGGATAAGTGAAGCTTTCCTAGACCACATAACCCTTTCCTGGGGTGTAAAAGAGGTTATACTGAATAAATAATTCTGTATGTCAACACAAGTAAGGTTTTCAGTAGTGGAAAAAAACAAACTTTTCAGTAGATTCTTTTCAAGAATCTGAATGTGAATTCTCATTTTTAGAAAGCATAGCAGACAAACTGTAAATTCTGCATTATTTTTCAGCACATTCTCTTCTATGGTTTATGTATATGATCTTTATTCTTTTTTTTTCTGTTTTTACTGCAATGTATAGCACTATTCAAAATAACTCCAAAGAAGAAGTATCTTTCTTTACAAGGGAAAGCCAACAGAGATTTACCACAAACATTAACTTTGATATGCAGCTTTTATTTTTCCTTTGATCCATTTTTTTTTCTTGTTTTATAAGGGTCTCATTGGCTACAAGTCAGAGGTTTTTTTTGGTTGGTTGCTTGGTTAGTTATTTTTCTTTGTGATTTTTTTCTGGCTTCCCATAAGCTTTACCATTTCAGAAGCACTGGTTCAAAATTCAAATCATGGCTTTTCTTACTTTGCCACGCATCCTGATCATTTCTTAAATGACAAATTGATAAGGAGGCTGGAGTGTGCTCAGAGTGGATCTGAATAAAGGAAACGGAATGGAAGGCTGAGGGGATGTGAGTAAAATTCATTTCCAGCCTTGAACTGGAAATAAATAGCTTGACACTGGGGACACTGCTGAGGGGACAGAGTTGCAATCATGCGACGTCGTCCGAACCTGGCGATACCTCAGGGAGTCTTTCCGTGGGCGTCAGTGTCCTCTGAATGAGGTTCACAGCCATTACCAGCCTGCCTAACTCAAATGACAAATTTGCAGCACAGCAGAGAACCCCCAGGGAAGTGAGTAATAACGCGTTGGGTTGCTCTTCCAGGCAACTGCTTGCTGGACCAACCAAGAAAGCAGATCCTGGGCCCCGAGGAGCTCCCGGGACAGACTTACGACGCCATCCGCCAGTGCAAGCTGGCCTTCGGAGCTGAGTACACGGTGTGTCCCGGCATGGACGTGTGCTCCCGCCTCTGGTGTGCCGTGGTCCGCCAGGGCCAGATGGTCTGTCTGACTAAGAAGTTGCCTGCCGTGGAGGGGACACCCTGCGGGAAAGGGAGGATCTGCCTCCAGGGAAAATGCGTTGACAAAACCAAGAAGAAATATTACTCGGTAAGCCGCCAGCTACGACCCTAGGGAATTTCAGAAGGCATAATCCTGAAAGACGACGATTTACGTGGGAGTGAAAGCGTTTGACGATGTCAGTCCTAAGAGTTGCTTTATTTTTTAACATATAGTTGGCATTTTATTAGTGAGGAATATAGGGAAAATACTACTGAATTTGAGGATGATTTCTTTTTCATGAAGCATGAAAGCCTTCATTCCTGGCAAACTGGAAGGAGGATTTGCCCATTCAGGTTCTCCTACAAAATAGGAGAAGAGTTCAAATCAATTTGTAGCAGCTACAAATAACCTTCTTTTTCGTGCAACACTTGTAAATTGGTGCACTGTTCTATAAAAAAGAGAAAAATAGAGGCAATAACCTAATCTTGGATGACAACTAATGTAATTTGGGCAGATGATTGACTTGGTGAAACTGTGGATATCACCTCATGTTTGTAGTGTGTCTGTGAAGTAGACGTTTGGAAACAAAACTCATTAACATAAGAGATGTTGAACTCTGTTCCTTCAGAATGGTGATTCAGATATGGTTACAAATCCTTGCATAAATTGGTTAGTTTGTGATTAGGTCTCAAAATACAGAACAATCATGGAATTCCTACCAGCTAGTTTAAGTGGGCCTTTTGATGGGATAGCAAAAAAAGATAAGGTATAGATGAGAATATAGTTATTATTTCTAGTGAGGTGTGTGCATTTTGGAAAATATGCTGAAGTTGGCTGTGCATAAAGAAGTCTGGTATTGCCATAGCCTTGTGTGCACAATGCCATGTGAAATGTCATCAATGTGCAGAAAAAGTCTCCTCAGATGGAGCGGCTTTTTATCCCTGATAAAAGGAATTTTCCCCAATTGAAGAAAACACGCCTTTGAGATGTATTTATTTACCCTTATTCACATTAACATTTGGATGATGCTCTTACTTCCCACTGTCCCATTTGTTTCAGGCTTCCAACCACGGTAACTGGGGGTCCTGGGGACCTTGGGGACAGTGTTCTCGCACGTGTGGCGGAGGAGTTCAATTTGCTTATCGCCACTGCAACAACCCAGCTCCCAGGAACAACGGCAGGTACTGCACTGGCAAGAGGGCCATCTATCGCTCCTGCAACGTCGCACCTTGCCCAGCAAATGGTATGTTGCATAGCTGGCAGAGTACCTCTGTGCTCCGGCCTGTGTGTGTCTAGACAAAAAAATATGATCATCTACTGAGTCCAGAATAGTTTTTCCAACACATAATAAGAATTACTTACCACAACAAGATGTTCAACATTAATACGATACTGTAATTCTTCCCCAACTCCAACCCAGACCCCAAACAAAAAGGATGGATATTCCAATGAAAACAAACTTCACACTTGAAAAAGGAATACTGAGTAAGGCACACTGCAATCATTAAATTCTTACTATGTTTAGGGAAGATTTCCAAGTTTAAATAGTTAAAAGATTCAAAAACCTGTTAGGTAGCAAAATGGAGAAATGATATGACTTAAAACTTACAGTAAAGCAAATTTAAAAAGGAATAATAGGTAGACATAATGATATTTGCAGCGTGTTCTGAAATGATCACTAATGATACAAATAATTCTACAGCTAAATCTTTCCGACAAGAGCAGTGTGAAGCAAGGAATGGATATCAGTCTGATGCAAAGGGTGTGAAAACATTTGTTGAATGGGTCCCCAAGTATGCTGGAGTGCTTCCTGGAGATGTTTGCAAGCTCACCTGCCGAGCCAAAGGAACTGGCTATTACGTGGTATTTTCTCAAAAGGTAATGGGAACTTCAGTTATGATTTCAGATGTCGATTTGCTTCAGATCTCCTAAGGCATAGGAAGTCTCCTATGCCTTAGAAAGCTTTCCAGATATATACTACACATAACTGTATACTAAGTTGTATACTAACCATAGCTTTAACTTAACTGTATATATAAAGATATCAAACCAGATGTACTGGTTTGATCCACTGGTAATAAATTAGGACCAGAACTGGCCTCTAAATTAGGTATGCTTTTCCACATCTAAATTTGTGGGTTCATAATAATCCGTGCTTATTAGTGTACTGTGCACTAATTTTCCAGTAGTGGATAAAGAAAAGCATTTCTGCCTGGGGAGTCGTTTGTGACTCTAGGGTTTTATAGAGGAGGGAGAATAAGTTAAAAAATCACTATTACCCTGAATTCTAGAGTAACTCACGTGAAGCCAATTTATGTGGTCAGTTTATGTTACATGAGATGCAACTCAAACTGAAATGGCTCCCCACACTTACTCTTGCAATTTTCTTCCTCTAAATGTTATGAGGATGTGCTGATATGTGAACTGAAATGTTCAAATGAAAGACTGTCTACTGCTATTACTATTATTATTGCTATGAAGTCACCTTTAAAATCAGACTTATTTTAATGCCTTGTGGTAGAGCTAGCTCTCGTTACTTTTAGCCTTTCCCCTAAATTGGAGCTGCTTTGGTGCTAGGAGTGTTAGAACAATTTAGTCTTGGCAGCCAAGCTCTGTGCTGGTATTCATCTGGCTAAACACCTATTAAGCACAAATTCATTAAATGAATTCCTACCTACAATGGAATTAAATATCATGTTAGAAATGATCTGTATATTTGTTCATCTATAACATATTTTTAAATGACTTGCAGCCTTTGATATTGGTTATATAAATATTTGTTAATCAGATTCACAAAAGCAAATCTTTTCCATAGCAGTTTTAACTAACAGTGTCCTGACTCCCTAGGTAGCTGATGGAACTGAATGCAGGCCGTACAGTAACTCAGTCTGTGTCCGGGGAAAATGCATCCGAACTGGCTGTGACGGCATCATTGGTTCAAAGCTCCAGTATGATAAGTGCGGTATTTGCGGAGGAGACAACTCCAGCTGCACAAAAGTCATGGGAACCTTTACCAAAAAGAGGTATTGATCTTCAGTACTAATACTCGTATGTTGCTGAGCAATTAGTAACTCTTCTTGTGTGACTTCTTTCTGTCTCTAAATGCAATTTATTTTAAATCAAGAAAGGCAGTCAAAACAAATTGCTTCGCCTGTGCTTTATTGCACTTTCCAGATATGTAAATTTGGCCTCTCAACAACACCCTGTCACTGGCAAATAATCACATGGCAAAATACTGTACCAAATTAATTTCTGACACAGGGTACCAGTGATGCAGGTGAGCACCCAATAACATGAAGTCTGTCTGGAACAAGTTGCAGCATCTTGTGCTGTTCAATAATCCTTGCGGTGCCACATAGCTTATGGTTTCTGGAAGAGAGAGGAAAGGGAAGAGAAGGATGATCCAGGAAGTTATTGGGTACAGAATAATCTGGGAATATGTGAAACTAGGCGTTTCTAAATGGTCCTGTATCACCCACTGAGAACATCTTTCATCATCTGACTTTGAAAATGAATACATCACCTCATTTAGTGACACAGATTACCTATGCAAACAGTGGAGAGAAGCAGGCAGCGTTAGAGCATGGCTGTAGTAGTCTTTTAC
Organism: Crypturellus undulatus; assembly: GCA_013389825.1. Taxonomy (NCBI): domain Eukaryota; kingdom Metazoa; phylum Chordata; class Aves; order Tinamiformes; family Tinamidae; genus Crypturellus; species Crypturellus undulatus. Next base: position 597,584 of record VWPW01002548.1, on the reverse strand, counting down.
AGTAGGTGAGAGGAATTAATACCCCCAAAAATACCTTTTCACACTACTCCATGTACATGGAGCTTAGGTGACTAGATGGGATGGAGGAAATATGCAAAGGCTTAAACCTGGCAGTTTCTTCTATATCCCTTTGTATTTATTGTCATCAGATCAATCTTCAGGTGGATTTTTCTCTTTTTTTGCAGTTAAAATATTTATATTTCAGAGGAATATTTTACCGTCAGAAGTTCAACTTTTAAACATAATAAAATTTAATAAAAGTAAAACAAAGGCAACCACATTGCAATATATGCTGTCCATATTCCATAGCAGAAATAAACTTCATAGCTAGATTACCAATGTCAAGTAAGCCCACCCGCTGTCTGAATTCTTGTTTCACTCCCTCTTCACTTCTTTAGGTTTAAAGATAAATAAGATTTTCCTTTATTATCATTTATGTAGAATCAATGGTCTTATAGAACTGTGATGATCTGTGATGAAACTTTCAGCTGATGATTTCTACTCAGTATCTTGTGCCTCATTAGTGTTCTAAAAAGTACTTTATCTTAATTTAGTTAGCATATTGAAAACTTACCAGAAGTTGAAATCTGACTCTTGAAATGACCTTGCATTTCCATGCATTTTGATATACTGACTAACTGTGGTCAAAACTGGCATTGAGAGTAAATTTGCTCCAAAAATAAACATAGCTAATCTTCTTCCTGATAAATCAGTAATTACTTACCTAAGGATGCCAAAACACCTCTGCCAAAAGAAATGATTTTCTATCCAATTCAGTAATTATATAAACCAAATGTTTTCCAAAGTATAAATATTGAAATGTCTGAGATGTCTAAATGAAGAAGACAGGTGAGATGATAGACAGACCTTGTGCTTCAGTAATGATCCTTATGGGGGAATCCAGGCTCCAGCAAAGATGCTGAGAGAGCTTGATGGACTTCCGTAAGGCCTAATCTATAGCAGAGATGCACCTGGAAATGGTGAGATTCTGTTATAATTATTCTCATGAGCTGATCATTTTTTTCCTCAAAATATGGCTTTAACTGAAATGACACCAGCCAGAGAGTAAAATATTCTTTACCATGTGACTGGAATTGACCTTGCCACTAAAAGCTGTCCCATTTAAAAAACTATTCCATTCAAAAAGGTCCATTTAAATCAAACTGTGAGTAAATATGTGTTTTGATTTGCTTCAAATTAATTTTGAGGATTTTTTTTTTACTGAGAGTATTGATTGAGATAATTCATTTAAGCAAATGTTTGATGTTAAAATAAAACTCTTTAGCAGAATTGTATTTTATTTATTGTCCATTAAGTATTTTTGCTTACAAAAGAGCCATGGCTGTAGTAATATTATCTCTTGTCCACTGTAAAATAGCATCTCCACTGCATTGCTGACCATTATAATGGGAACTATACTGACCTGTACATTAGAGTTAACTAGTATTTCTCATTGCAGACAATTGGCAGAATGCCATTTGTTTACTGTTTTTTTCTTTTAAAACAATCAGAAAACCCGCCCCAAAAACTGTTTGCTAAGAACTTTTTAAAAAAGGCTGTGAAGTTAAACTGTCAATAGTTGGGAAACGCTGTTTCTTTGTGCACATGATGTTTTACAGTTGGTAACTGTGATAACTACTTTTTACGCGCAGCACCTGAATTCTCTAGTATCTGCTTTAACTTTTGAGCACACGACTTTTTAATAACATGTATTTACAGAAAATTTACAGAAAAATTAGTCAAGTTAAATCTGATAACTTTCTTGAGATAGTGAAAGTTCTAGCATGCCTGCAGGTTTTCTAAGGTTTATCATTTTTAGTGGAGGAGTTAAGCACCTTTTTCTGAATCTGAATTAAAGTACTTTGTAAGAAGAACCTGAGAAGCCTCTGTAATGGTATAGGTTAAACAATTGGTTACACCTTTTATAAGACACTTAGCAATTAATCTTTTGCTTTATGAATTTTGGAGTAAACAATTTTTTTCTCGGTCATCAAGATCATTTTGAAATATTCCCAAGATGCTTCTCTCCAGCTGTTACTCTGCTCATGCTTTCCTTAATCATCATTATAGCAAAGACAGCAAGGAACAGCTGTGGCCAATGCATATCTCATTACTGTCTTTGGCAAGCAAAGCGTGCATCGTATTTCATATCTCCCACCCTTTGCTGAAATATATAAACTATCAGCTATTATTCATTCCTCTTGTATCTGACTCATATAAAATTATTACTAAAGATTAAGCAATTTGAAGTAAGTGCAGTAGGAAGTTCTTCAAGAACATGAAGAACAAAACAAAAGACATAATGAAACCTGGTTAAATTAATCTTAGATGAGCCTCAAGACAGATGGATTCAGGGACTGAACTAAACTAGAGCAAGATGTGTCTTACCAGTAACTTCATTAGACTTTGCAGCAATACTTGAAGCTTGTTTCACACAACTGAAACTGTTGTACTGAACTTTTTTTTTTTTTTTTTTTTTTTTGTCCTCATTCAGTAAGGGCTACACAGACATTGTGAAAATCCCAGAAGGGGCAACTCACATCAAAGTTCGGCAGTTCAAGATTAAGGACCAGAGCAGGTTCACTGCCTACCTGGCCCTGAAAAAGAAAAATGGTGAGTACCTGATAAATGGGAAATATATGATCTCTACTTCGGAAACTATCATTGACATCAACGGGACTGTCATGAACTATAGTGGCTGGAGTCACAGAGATGATTTCTTGCATGCAATGGGACATTCTGCCACGAAAGAGATTCTTATTGTGCAGATACTTGCAACCGACCCAACTCAACCAGTGGATGTCCGTTATAGTTTCTTTGTGCCAAAGAAGCAAGGGCAAATGACTAATTCTGTCACCAGCAATGGCAGCACCAACAAAGTAACTCCGCAGCTCATGCAGCCACGGTGGGTTACGGGACCATGGCTTTCTTGTTCTCGAACATGCGACACAGGATGGCACACCAGAACTGTCCAGTGCAAAGATGGGCATGGAAAATTAGCTAAAGGATGTCTGCTCTCACAGCGACCGTCAGCATTTAAACAGTGCTTGCTAAAAAAGTGTTAACCTGTGGTTGTGATCTTCTTTAAAAGAGATTTGATTAAGCCATTGTTGACATACTGGTATTAGGTCTGCCCAGTCAGAGAGAAGCAAGGCTTCAAAGTACTTACTTACAGTCTCAAATTATGGGCAGAATCTGCCTATTTGGACCAAATGAAGATGTGCACTGCTTTATGTAATAGTAGGGTGATCTTGATATGTCAAAAAACTAAGAATGAAAGCCCTCTGTGTCTGCAAAAATATAAAACAAAGACAAAAGAAGAAAAACTAGTGAATGGAGGATCCTGGGATATTTGAAGGTTACAGAATCATCTCCCCTTTTTCACCTACCTCTAATACAGTATGTCCTTAGAAAGCGTCACACGTATCCATGATACCACAGTAGCTTATTTTATACTGTTTTGTAAATATCTTTCATTTGGTATGTCACTTTATATCACTGGTTCTATTAAAAAAAATCAAAAAGCAAACTATATAAGCAAAATGATTGACCAAAGTATATCTGCAGCCTTTGGACTTGGTCCGTTCTTCAGAAATGGCTGCAGATGTTTTACTGGAAAATGAAAAGCTTGCTGCTGTTTTTAAAAAGTAATACTCTCTTTGTTTTTTGACAACGGGAAGTGCATTTACATTCTAGGAATTTCCTGACAGCAGATCATAACCCTATGACAATGTGTTTCTACCAAGAAATTCTCAAAAGGAGCATTGCAGCAGCTTTTGGACAAGGGATCCCCAAGTGTGCATTGCTCACATAACAGTACCATGAGCAACTCCTGACTATATGTATGTCAGACTTATAAAGGAGGAGGCTTTTGGCTGCTTAGAAGGAATTTGGGTACACTTTGCTCATGTAAACATTGCATTCCTCCTGGGCTTGTCACACCTTGGGGACTTTCTTGCAAATGAACGATAGCTGCTAGCTCCTTCTTTCCATAAAAGAAAAGCGTACTGTATTTTATAGAAACAAGATAGAGAACCAAAAATTACAGGTAAGATAACCAAGTGTCTTCTAACTCAGATATTCTGAGACTGTGTTCAACTGCTTTCTCTGTTATTTTCTCTATGGCTTCCACCTTGAATCTAACAAATGTATAATGCACCTACATCTTTTCAAGAGGCTATAAAGGTCAAAAAACACAGCAAGCAGTTAATATTTTGTCACTGTTTTGTCCATCATGTCTAACCATGGTATTGATCTTACCAGCAACTGTTTGTAACTATTTGTCTTCTGGGTTTTGTTTGTTTGTTTGTTCTAAGCTGTAGAAGTCATTCAGCTTTTGTTTATGTACCACATAAGGGAGGACCAGGAGACACTAAGAAGTCAAGCCACATCAGGGGGTGGAGGACTTACCCAATATCAATAAGACTGTTTCCACAGTACAGGCAGTAGCTGGGATTTTTTTTCTCTGCAACAGCTTCTGAATCCCGTTATTGCCTGATAAAAGATCTGTGACAGAGGAAGTTCATCCCACCATACACAGGTAGCAGGTGGAGGCCTGACAGGACCCCTACCAAAATTGCTTCCTTTCATTTCAGCAGGTTTTCAAATAAGCCCTAAAATAACAGGTTTTAAAAGAAATGTGTGTAACACACTGCTGAAACTGCAAACCTGTATTTGATTCCCCAGATCATCCACATAGCAGAATATGAGGCTATAGGAGGATTTTCAGATAATCCTTGCAGCTGCAACTGAACACCTCTGGGTCTTTTCAAAAATCCCAGTTGTGAAGTCAGGAAAAAACTTGTTGGATTGTGAGGCCAAAAAGGGCAGATTTCACTCCAGGCTGACACAAACATGTTTTTGCAACTAGGGTGTGTTTGTATGAACTCTAGAAAGCATGTGATGATTTCAAAATAGCAGAGCATTTCTCCATCTTCAAGAATGAAACCTGGAGAAGCATCTATTTTTGTACTCTATTCTAAGTAAACAATAATAGGGACAAGTCCTCCTAGTTTGTCAAAATGAGCTTCAAAGGAATCCTACTCATCATCATAAGCTTTCACAACAGCATGCCTTCTTGTCAGGCATAGTCCTATGCAAAACTGTGGATCTTGAGGGAATTTCCCCAGTTAGTCACTGATCCCACCCTCGCAACTTAGATCAAGGCTCTGAATATTTGTGGAGTTTTAGAAAGTTAGGATTCATCCCTTATCTAGCTATTAATCTAGGTGCTTCATTTTTAGAGTCTTATTTTTCTTATATTCCACGTGTTTTCAAACCTCTCAAAATTTCAGAGTACATAGAAGATGCATCATGAGAGGAAAAATAAGGAGACTCAACGTTTACTCATAGACTTAATGTTTGTCTCAATACTGCTGTATTGTGACATTTATTTTTCCTGCATTTTAGAATTATAGAGACAAATGTGAGTGTTTGTGTTCAAAACATAGTAATAATTTATTATATATTCAAAAGAATGAGTATTTGGGATGTTATTCGAGCTCCAGAAGAGTAATACCATAACAGGTATAAATTTAAAGCTTTTTTAGATGAAGAGTATCTTTTTCATAGAAAGAGTTTATTTATAAGAAGTAAACAAATATGAGAACGAACCACTACAGTGATTTTTCCCTTTTCATCCATGTGTTTATGAAGCACATTAACATGAGCATAAAGAAGTTTATATGGTGAGAAGGCAAAAGGGACAAAGCAAAGAATGCAGCCATGAAAGCAGACAGTAACCTAGGTCAGTGTGCTCTTCTTTTACACTTGCTCTTCAGATGCTCCTTGTGCAAAGACTCCAGTCCCAGGCTGGGTCATTCAGGGCTGTTTCAGGTAACTGCTGAACACAAAGTTGGTGCACGGCGTGTAACTTTGTCCCTCCAGCTTGTGCTCTGAGCTGGCTTCCTCCTAACTCACACTGTTCACGTCACTGTTTACATTAGCACCAGGGGCTGCCAGGCAGGATTCATAAAACACTTCTGAGGGGCAGCAACGCTATTTAAGCAGCCCACAGGAGTGTGGTTTGCATGGAAGAAAGTCCTCCGTGGTGTTCAGTGCACTGCTTGGACTCTGGGCAACATCTCCAATTCCGTGGGTGGCTTTGAGCCCACCAGCCTTGATGCTTTGTAGAGCATCTGCCTTTCGGATAAGATGTTCTCGGTCGGAGGAAGCCTATCCTTTTCGGCTTGGCTATAGACAAGCAAATAAATTTAGCTGCCCTCCTGTGGAAACAGTTTTATCACAAGGGGGAGAGGGAGTAATCTTGTGGATTAATCACAAATGTAAAAAAAAAAAAAAAAAAAAAAAAAGCAACATAGCACTGAAAAAAATAAAATAATTTATTGTTTTTACAACTGGTATGTGAACGGATGTAATGAATTTATTTATTCTTATTTAACAAAAATACCAATGTGCAAATTCTATATTTAAAATGTTTTGCTATCATCTTTCTCGCTCTCTCTCTCTCTCTCTTTTAATTTATGCTTCAAACTTGTGTTGAAAGTATGCCTTATGAGTTTACATAATGTATGGCACTGGTTATTTTTTATATGTTTTTGTTTAGAAAGCTTTTTGCATGGAACAGGAGTATATGTGTATACGTGTGTACACACTGTATAGATATATATTCTTTTTTCTGCTACCACCTTTTTTGAGAGAAGTTGTAGATTTTTTTAACTTTATGAAACCTCATGCTCAAAGCTCCATGTTACGCTTTCCTTCTAAAGTCTCTCAACCAGCAAATCACAGAGGTCTGTGGACTAATGTACTAGCTCCTAAGGAAATCAAACAACAAACTTATTTTCACATAGGTGCATACAATTCATACTACGTGCCTTGCTGTTCTTACATTGAAGTCAATAGGAGTCTTCTCATTTGCTTCAATGGGAGCAAGTTCAGGCTTGTAGTGAGACCTCTATATGTGAATGAAGTTTCTCTGAGTTGTCAGGGTGCTGAGTACTCTCTCATGCAGCTTTATATTTAAGTGAAACGTGAGAAAGAAACTCTTTTTTGTGTGTTTCTTTGAAAATATATCTGAAATGTTACCTGATTTAATTCATGACGACTGAACCCTTATTAAAGGTTGTTTTTCCTTTTTTCAGTCTTTCCATCTGTTTTATACATAAATCAAAAGCCTCATTTGGAAGGCTTTTTAGTGTTCTACTTTGCTCGATTCTAACTCTTTACACCCTGTTAGGCAAGCTAAACAAAACAATAAAAGCCATGCAAGTGTGTGCTTCCAGGGTCTCCTAAAAAATCACAGTATTTGGTTGTTTCTCCTTCTCATCCAGTCCAACTTCTCATCTTGGGCCCCATGAGAGGGAAGAAAAATGCCAGAGACAAACCTTCAGCATTATTTCTAGTCAGCGTATTTAGCAATAGTCATTACTCCTCTAACCATTTCACCTGACGGGCAGTATTCCTGAGAGCAAACAAGTTATTTCTTGCTAGTGAAAGGTCGCCACAGTCCTATCAGTTGGATACCCCTGTGTTTGCTGCTCGCTAGGCTCCGTGAGCCCCCAATCTAGCCACGATGCTTGAGATAAAATTAGAGCGTCCGGTGGCCAGTGCTTTCTCACTTAGGATGCAAGACCCATGCCAGAATGCCCGGAAATTGCTGTGAGCCTTGACTCTGGTGAGCCTTAGGGCAGGCTCTAAATAGGATTTGTGAGGATGAAACATTAATTATTATGGTCTTTCAGCAATATGTTTAGGTGCGTGTTTCTCCTCATGTTAGCGAATGCTGTGCTGTTCTGTGTCACTGAAGAAGAAGGAGCAATCAGCACTAGCCAAAATCACATCCTCTTAGCATGGACTGCACCTTTCAGGAAAAAATACAGAGTTGCTAATAAAACTCGCAAGGTTGTTTGCTCTCCAAGTCATGAACAGAGCCTCATGGTAGCTGTCAGGACACTAAAGTCCTTTCTGCATACATCATCTAAAATCTTGCATAGTCAGTATTGAAGTGTATACATAGACATGCAGAACTTAACTGTGGCTATATAGAAATACATATTTTGGATGTGAGCTTGTGTATGCACATAGATATGCACACACACAAACGGGTATTTGGGACTCTGTTACTCTCACGCATAGGGCAAAGTAGTCACACTGGTTTTAGTTACACCCGTGTAAATTCAGAGTAACTTCATTTCATCATTTGACTTTGTAGGAGTTGCTTCAGACATACCACTTTAATTGACAGCATAGTTTGTTCTTTAATTTATAAGAGCAGGTTTACACGATTTATCACACAAACTGTGAAATTTTCGGTGAAACAGTTTATCGTATGAAACACATTTGTTAACAGTCAAGTGTATATCCATTGCTACATCAGATACAGGAAATCATGTACCGAATTCAAGTGAGATGGGGACAGCATGTACCCCTGTATAGCAATAAATCCATTTAATTTCTATTGTCAGCTCATCTGCCTACCATCAGGTAGGATAAAAACAAGAGAGGTATTGTAGGGAAGACTAAAGAGAAAGCACAACATTTGGTTTTACTTAGTTTATTTCACGTGCCTCTTTATACACTCTGTTGGTGTCAGCATATTCTGGAAAGTGTCACTTTGTGCATTAGAGATTACTTGGCTGAAGTACCAATACCCTTTGAAAAACCAAGATGTCTCACAAAACTTATCTTTGCTTTGATAAGTGTCTAATCAAAGAGAATTAACATTTTTAGAGCACTACTATGTCAGCCAGTTTACACCATAAGTATGTTATGCTAAAAATAAATTCATTTGAACTGAACTGTACAAGGTCTACACTGTACTATGAAACATTGAAGGCCAATATTTTGTTTTGTAAACTATTACATATGTATAATTTACCAGTTGTAATCATAAAAAATTGATTCTGTGATTTCAGTAAAAGTAATAAATATAACCTGTATCATAGGTCCAAATGCTTGTTTCATATGGTATATTTGTGGACTACCATTTGCCATTTGTGTCCCACTAAAGATGCAGAAGCTACATGAGATTGAGGTGATCCCTAAATTAAGGCAAAAATATTTTTTTCTGTATACTTCACTTTTGTTATAGTAGGATGGAGTTCTGTCAAAACGCAACTGTTTGCATTTTGTTTTTGTTTTAATTATGAAGTGTAGCAGAAGAGTAAGCAGAAAACAAATTTCAGTGGCTTTTGGAGTCTTAGGCAAAGCTCGCATTTGCTGCAGCCCAGAAACCTGGTGTACAGCATGTCTGCTGAGCCTAGGCAAAGCCTCCATGAATGAAAGCTATGTCTAAAAGCGTTGTCCTGAGAATTACAGTGCTCGAAATGAGCAATATAAACCAATTAAGAGTAGGAAAAAAATGCCAGAATGGGTGATCGAAGTGCGTGATGGGTGCAAAAGTGGCAGTACTGCATATGTAGCAAAGGAAATTAAAGCAGTAATTAGAGTGTTGTGCTGGTGAGATAGAATTACATGCTCTAAATGAAAGGTGGCCCTTACAATGCATTATTGCCAAGACTTACTTTTTAATACAATCGTATTATAATTTGTTAAAGTTCAATTTTCATGCCGTTTTCTAACTTACGTTTTCTCATTCAATGACACTAAGTTGAAGTTTTTGATTGTTCTCTAAATGGTATACTTTTCCCAAAAGTGAAAGGATCTCTGTCAGTTTACATATTTTATTCCATGTGTGTGTTTAATCTATTGACTGATTACATTTTTCTGCATTTTGGATTTTGCCAAATTTATAGCAAGATATTTGTTTTGGCTTTTTTATTTTATTTTGCTTTAAGATCTAAATGAACCTGATTCTTATTTACAGGAATTATTTATTTATGCCCAGGAATAATTTTTCTTCCCAGCTTGTTTGTACAATGGCAGTGAAGCTTATGGAGCTGCCACTACCTACAGAGACTAGCCCAAAGTCTTTAGAAAAATGTAGTTAATAATCTGTTACACTATATATAAATCCATATAGATCTATTTGAACAACATTACAAGAGAACTGGTCTGTCAGTACTTGGTAAAGTATCTATCTACCTAGCTGTCTATCTATCTATATGCAGATATACAAGAAATATTATGTATTTTTATATATTTTCTACATACATAAAATTGTTTCAGAATGTCATGCTTATACACTAGATGTTTATAAGGCAGATCATTGCACATAGGAAAGAATAAGAACTGTGTTCAAAATCAGTAAAGAGTACAGGGAAAAACCCATGCCAGAATACAGTTTTACCATTTAATTTTCTTAAAAGGTTTGGAGACTTGAAAAATTCATTATGCACTCTCCTTGGTCACAGATTGCTGTCAGCTTTCTTTTCCCTTTCTGCATCTTTCCCCAGTCAGTCTCTTCGGCAGAGCTAAACCTCCACGAGCGCTCTGTCTTCTCCTGCCCTGTTGCAGGTAGAAACAGCAGTCAGACTGACTGTGCTGCAGCTTCGTCCTCCATCTAGTCATATTTTCGTCCATTAAAGAAATTCCAGAGGCTTTAGCACCTCGGTGATACTTCAATACCTCCTCTTTTTCTTTTTTGTCTGTATAACAAACTACAGCATCACTGAGGCGCGTTGTGTATTCCCAAAATTCCATTTTTATTTCCCATTTTAGATTTTGCAGTAGCTCAGAGAAAGCTATTACTAGAAACAGAAATCCATTCATATACAAATCAAATACAGCCGAGACAGCAGTACAGACTTTCTGAAATGTCCAACTCATAATTCCATTACCGTGAAGGGACTGTTCTGTATCAGGAAGATGAACTCATTCTCTCTTAATGTGTTTTCCATCTCTTCATAATGTGACATTTCACCTCTGTAGAAACTATACATAATTATATACGATGAGGGAGAATTTCATTCTCAAGAGCCTGAACTTGTAGACCCAAATCTCATTTTAGTTTGTGATGCAAGATGAATTTTATCCAGGTTCGGTGTTATAGCCAAACTGATTCTTTCTGAAAAAATATGCATGTTTTGGAAACCTCAAAGTATATCAAATTAAACTAGAGAATGTTTGAATCTTTCTATATTGCTCACGCTGTTATCTTGCTCTTCTTGGTATATGCTCTGTGAAATTTAAAGCAAAAAATTCATCATACTTAGACCACTCAGCAGCCTAAGCTGATCCAAGGATAGGGATGAAGAGAATGTGTGCAGAAAAAAAAAAGTAACTTGACAAAAGCCAAGGAAAAAGGATTATTTTCCATGCTTCCAGGAACAGGGCGGCAAGTTCTTTGCTTTCCGTTGATTATCCTGGGCAAAGTATGTATAAGTGAAAACGCATGGACTGAAGCAGCTGCTCAATAAAGCTTTGTTGGAGTGGTTATGTGCAGAGCAAGGATCGTTTTATTAAAATGACCCTGTGGCCATTGCCATCATAATCTAACTACTCCAAGTGTTGCTAAACAAATGCAGCAAGACAGGATAGCTGTATAAGTGCTAGAGAATGCGTATGGGCTTGGGTATAGAGGATGAAGCCAGTCTCAGAAGATCTAAAGGGGAAGAAGCACTGTATTTTGTAATTTTGTTTGGCTTCAATGTATTTTGCCACAGGAAGCTCGTAAGTGCATATCTTTGTCTACCTGTAATTTGGTTCACTGCTGTTTCTTTGCTGTCTTTCATCTTGCTATTCCTTCTTCTTAGTAAGACTTTACATAAAGGACCTGCAGCTGTAGGAAAAAAAAATAAAAATAAAAAACCTTCTGAACATCTTTGATTTCAAAAGCCTAAATTTTGCTAAACAAGCTGAAGTGAGCAGCAGAGCTTCAAGTAACTCTTGAATACTGCTAGATGACTGCTAAAGGTCTTGTGACTGCCAGAATATAAGGATAGCTCAGCAACACTGCACAAGAGCCCTGCTGGCATGACCTGTAATACTGCCTGATGAAGCAGGCTGAACTTTCAAAGCCAGCTCATGTGCAAGGGCATGCCTGTCTCTAGCTTATCTGAATGCCTCACACAGGTGTGCATGATAAATGAATTCTTTTTATAGTTGAAGCTTTACTAGTTAGTTCCCTCCCATTAACATTTGAGGGAACTCAGTCAAAACATATTGTACAGTTTTGCTCTGGAGGAACTGAAACACTTACTCCTTTTAAGATTTTCTACTCAGATCTTCTCATTTGCAAACATGATATTGAAGTAGCTCTGCCCCCCAGGCTTGCCTATTGGTCACATGAAGGTGAAACTTTCCTGTTTTGAGCAGAAAATCAATAGCAGAGAGTAAAGTGATTGCTCTGGTAGCAAGTGTTCAGCATGGGTCCTCCGCTGAGAGCTGGACATTTTCATTCCGAATGATAATTTTGGTGATTTGCTGTGATAACCAAAGACCATTATGCCCTAAAGAGGTTTGCAGATGTAAATTCTGCTCTAGCTATGCAGATAACTTCTTAAGGGCATGCACATGTGTTGGAATTGTTAAAGTGCCTGTACTTGCAAAAATGTGCAAATTGTCCTCAGTTGGTAATCCAACAGAGGCCGATTGGGAAACCTAACCCCTATAGCCAATAAGCAGCTGAGGGCAACTGCTCAGTGAGCAGAAAGGTGCATGGGAAGTGGGCATTGCTTCAGTGCCTGCTCTGACAGCACCAGGTAACTCACGTCTTGAAACAGTTGAAAACTGGCAAAAGGCCACCGAGGCAATTGCTTAAATGGCAGCTACCCAATGGATTGGCAAACAAACTGTGTTACCTAGTAAAGGTGGTCTGTAACTAAAGCGTAACGAAAATTACACTGGAAACTTCAAGAGTGCTTTCAAGTGGTTGATTTAACACAGGGCCCTGCCCACTGGAAGTGGTCCTTACTGAAGGGCTTGCTGTCCTAGCAAATGTTTTTGTCCAGAAAAAACAGGGTTACATGCATTCTGTGTGGGCTGGGAGGAATGCTTTCACGCTAATATTTATGTGGCATGCTAAGATCTAACAGCCATCCAGAGGGTTTTTAGCCAATGTTTTGGTTTAAGTACATGTTGTGTAAAAGTCCACAGGAGAAAAAAAGAAGTATGTGAAATGGCATGCTTCTCAGAGGTACACCAAATGGCAGCGTGGCCGCAGATAGGGGAGATAGACTTTGTACAGTAAATCGGTGGTTATGGATATAGGTTCTTTTGGTAGGAATTCGAGCTATGAAAGGATTTAAGGGGAAATTACCAACCAGTCTGGCATGCAAATGCCAAAATACACAGTTGAATCTTGGCTGTACAGGCAAGCTGTAATGCTCTTCAGCTTCACTTCAAAGGGTGAAGGGAAAATGCAGAACTTTTCTGTGTAAACCTCACTCTCTTAATGTATGCAGGAAATCACCAAAACGCTAGCTCTTAATCGGGTTAAAAGGAAGCAGTGAACTAAGTATTATATATGAAGGACTTTTCCTATGGAGGAGAGCAGAAAGAACCATCTCTCTCGATCAAAATAATTATTATTTTGGGATGAGTTCATTATGTATTTTTGGCTTGTTTTTTTCTCAAAAATAATTTCTTAAGGCAAGGGAGAGCCAGAGCCAGAACCAAAAACAAGCTATGAGGTTTCTGTGGAACAACTTTTCCTCCGAAAGGTTTCTGCCTGCCCTGGCTTGCTCCGGGCCTTCCCAATACAACTCCAGTCTGAGCCTCCTATTCCCTGAGCTTGTCTGTTCTGCCCCAAGAACCATTTCCTTTGGCTGCATCCACTATACTTATTTAAATCACCACCTGGATTGTTTTTTTAGACCTATTAAGATTTCTAGCAACATCTAAGAGTGAACATAAAGACCAAGTAGATCAGAAATTATAAAGAAAAGATATTGGCAAGAAAATGAGAAGTTGTTGTTTTTTATTTTCAACTATGAAAGAGAAAGAAAGCTGCTAGAAAGAGCAATATCTTTGATAAATTATTTGAATCTGGATGGAGGCCTTAACCAGAAAACTTTGGAAAATTTTGTGAGTTAAATAAATTTCCTGGCATTTCCTATATGGGGTAAAAGCATAAAATACATGAAACAATGAAAAATAAGGGAATGGAGTAGCTATAGAGGAGAGGAAATGCTTCACTCCTCTACTAGGTGCAGTGAAGGACAGTAAGTAACTAACAGAGAAGTGAGTTCAGATAGTTTAAGATAATTTCAAGCAAGACTAAATGTATCCAAGAAATTCAAAGCAACAACAAAAGAATCTAGAAGAATGCTATAATTCCAGAAGCATGTTACAATTAGAAACGTGAGGTGAAGGCTTCAGATGCCCACACTCAAATGTAATGAGGCTATTGTAACTAGAAGTCTGAAGATGACAACCCAGGTATGTTAATAGGTTTAAGGGTTTTTAAAGTTTTTAATAGAATCTTAGTTGATGCATTTAATCAGATATACCAGGGGGTTCCTGCTCTTGGATTGAAGCAAGGGGAATTGTAAAATTATACTGCAACTCAGCAAGAGGTGAGAATGAACAATTTCATCCTAAGGTAGATGAACTTTCTTATGATGAAAAGTGTTAGCAGATAGCCTGGGAGGTCATAGCCTGTCACAGATAGGAGGTGTAGACTTAAGCTGGCCAGACAAATGCCTTGAGCTCTTCCTGTCCTTCCAGGGGACAAAACCTCTAGCTGAACAACATGGAACCACCACCACTGCCCGAGCGGTCCTCCTTAGGGCTTGAGTAACAGCTGAGCTGAACGTAGCCAAGGCTCACTGAGTAACACTCTTATAGGGATTGACCCAGAAACCCTTCGCAAGCAAAAGGGTAAAGCCTGTTGGGGAACAGTGTTTCAGCAGGTGTGGGCGTCTAGTTCACCTGAAGAGTTCTACAGAGGTCCCGTAAATAAATAAACAGCCTGGTTGTTCAAGAAAAGTCTTGAAGCACTGTATGAAAGCAGCTAGAGGATCACAAAAATGGCATTTGTATGCCTATGGCAATAAGTAAGAGATTATTTTAGCACTGTGATATAACTTCTGATTCCACCAGCAAAAATAAAATAAAAGAACCAAAGCAGTTTGTCAAGTGACAATAATGTGAGGTGTAAGTGTGAGGGTGAAAAAAAAAATCTTTTCTAGGTTTCACCCAGAGCACCCTTGCAGAAAATCCTCTAATCTACAGTAATAATAATATGTGTTAATCACCTGTGTCTCTGTGTTTTACCTGTCACTTAATTATAGATAAATAATTATGTCTATACTTAAGGCAGAGTCTTTAGGGTTAACTTAAAAGGTAACTTGTGCTTCTAAATTATTTCAGTGAATTTGTAAATCCCATCTTTAGTGTGTCAAGCGTGTTCCAGCCAAGCCCTGAAATCCCACGCAAGGCAGCTTATGTTTAGTTCTCTGGCTGTCTACAAATTTTCCTCCCCCATGTACCATCCAAGCCAATGCTTCAATATAGCCTTAAAAGCATATCCTTGCACCCAAGGGACCACATTCAGTATGCTGTCACCCATCATATTGAACTGATTAATTCTACCAGGACTGTTAATAAAAGTATAATTTCAAAAATATTGCCTTACTTAAAGACTCTTTTTTTTTCTTCTTTTTTAACTGTATAGTAGTTATGGCAACTGCTTCCTGCCCTCTCTCCTGCCAAAAGCCACAATCCATCCATGAAAAAGAGCCTCTCCATCCAAATACATTTTTCAGTGGACAGCAGCATTCCCTGGCTGGAGCATGCTCTTCCATTCCCTTCTGGCAAAAAGGAAGCCAAACAAAATCTGTAACAAATGTGAGCTAAGTGAGGAATTAAGTGAACTTTTTACAAATGACTTTGTATTTTTACACGTACATACAAGAAAAACTTCTCAGGGAAAGAAAAAAATAAAAGTATGCCACCCTCCAAGGCTGTCCAGTGAGAAATAATGTTTTCCTTTCCTAGAGCACATATGTGGGATTTAGAGAAAAAAAAGTTTTGACATAATATTTTTTAAAATAGTGGGGTATTTCCCTTTCTATCTTAGTTTTATTCTACCACAGAGGTCAGTGGCAGGACCTTTTGTCTGGTGTATTTCATGCCTAATGATCAAAATTTACTTCATTGATTTGAAAATAAAATGTTCCTATTCTTCACTAGTACGGAAAATCTGTTTCTGTGAGCTGGACTTTCTGATCTTGACAATGAAATATTCTTAAGTTTTCTGTTTAACAATGTAGGACATCTTTGAATTTTTTTTTTTGACTAGAATTATAGTTTTCCCTTTCTATCCTTAATTTCACCAGACTGTAGATGACTTGCCTTTCCATTCCTCCATTGCATGCATCCTTTTCTCTCAGAAAGAAAATAATTAGCACATTTTTAACAGATAGTTGGATGATTTCATGCTCTCTTATTATGAGAAAACATTGTAGTAGATTACGTCAGCAAATACTCTCATGTACCAATCATACAAACTCACATATAGCAAATGAATCCAAGTATATAAGAATGTCAAATTAAGAAATAAACCAATAATAGGGACAATGAGATGAATAGCCATTTACATTGCAGAAATTCTGCTATAGACTGAATCTGTAAGTTTTATTAAACTGCAACATAACTAATATGCAGTAAGTGACATTGCAAGAATCCTTTTTTTTTAATCTTTTTTTTTAATCTGGGTGTAAGGAATAAGATGTTTGTATCTAACACCAACTAGGCATTACATTCTATTAGTAACTTCAGTCACAGAAGCTTCAGCTAGCAAGATATTGTGTAAATATATTGCAGATAAACAGCGTAAACATGCAAAAACACATACAGTAGTGTTTAACTAGTGCTCAGGACTGAAATAATTAAAATGGAGAGCAAGGAAAAGTAACAGTAGGCAAGCGCCTAATGTGAAATTGCCATGATGGTGTTACTAAGGTTTTGTTTCCAAATTCAGCAACTGAAATGCATTTCCACCTATTCTGTGGCAACATAGTTTTCACTAATTAGGAGCTTTTTTCTACTTTGTGGGTTATCTACCTTACTGAGATTTTTGACTCTAACAGAGACACTTAAAGTAGTATTAAAATGAGTTATTACATAGGTATTTTAGCTTCTTTTATACAATAAACCTTCTGAGTTATTGCAGTAGAACTTCCAAGAATTTAAAAATCTCTTTATACCAGTTAGCTTAAAGGATAGGAATCATCAAGGGGCCACATCATTAATGTTCCTAGCACATAAACTGCAATTCCCAGGAGGACAGATGCCTAATGGTGGAGTTACACAAGGCCCCTCTCTGGTGTAGTTCCAAAAACTATGAAAATGTACACCAGCAGTGATGTCTGCCCGCTGCTTTTGTCTCTAATTCGCATACTTGAGCCAGAATGAATTTCAACAATGCATGACAGGTGCGTTAAAAGGAATGTGAAGAAAAGGCAATGCATTTGTCTACAATGCTGAAGTTTATCTCCTGATACAGGAAGATATGGCTCATACTGCAAAACAAAGTCATGCCTGTATCTCCGAGGCTTCACTGGCAAGTTCATTGCTTGGATTTTCTCCCTAACTAGTTACAGGGGAATGAGCCTGGACAAGGTAGCTAAAAGACAGATTTGTATCTGAATCATAATCCGATATCTCCAAGTTTTCCTTAACTGAGAAGATGAGCTGCAAGATTTTAGACTTCATCTATGATTATAGAGGTCAAAAGAAGTGGGGACAAAGAGGCTCCAGAACAAATTATTGCCTGTTTCCAAGTTGTAGTAATCGGAAGACATAAAAGTTGTAATTACATTGTCTTAAATCACATACTGCACAAAAGTACAAAAGTATAGCCATGAACATACCATAGATTTCTAGGATCCCACATATTGTTACAAAAGAATCATTTCTCTTTTACCAGGATTTTTCTACTGGTGCTTTCAACATCCAGTTGGCCATCTGGGTTATTTTCTTATTCAAGCCCCGTCTTGCAACCAGAGTTACAGAAGCAGTTTCCCATTGCACACAGGAATGCAACTCCTGCTTTTAAAAAAAAAAGGTCTCTCTAAACATCTTTGAATACTCAACCTAGACACCTTTGCTAGTGTTCAGGTTGACTATTCACAGATGTTCTCAAGGGAAAAAAGTTGGCACTTTGAATGCATAAGACATTTGACTTTTGATGTCAACTTCAGGATGAGATGAACATGTCTTACCAGCTCCTGTTTCTCTCAGTTGATTGACGTGGTGGAGAGCACCTAGTTGTGGGGTAGGTTTCCACTTCTGATTGGATAAACCCAGTGATGGCCTGAGAGCTTTATCGACTCTTTTGTGATATAACAATGACTTTTTGGGAAGGCGGTTCATGCCACAGACTTCAAAATCTGTAAGTGAAAGCCCTTTTAGATTGAAGAGAAGGAATATGGGCACTTCGCAAATGCCATTTGTTTTGGTTTACTGTAGATGTTCATACTAGGATTAGATTAATTGCACGTTGCAAATGAGTATTTCTTTCCAGCGACAAAGGCTAAGGTGCAGACAGCTACAGTGCAGATGTCTGAGGTGGAATGGGATGAATCTCATTCTAGGTCTCGAAAGGGCTGAAAGAGCTTGGGAGCATCACTTTGCTTCCAAAGTGATTTCAGGTGAAAACTCAGCTCCAAACAGCTCTGTTTCTTTCCAAAAGATGAGTGGATGAAGCAAGATGTATTCTACAACAGTTATTTTTTTCACTGAGCTGTGGAGAGTGAAGTGAAGCAAGTTTCTTTTTGTTTTTCTTTAGCTATGGGTCAACAGGCAACTGCATGCAAAAGAGAGGGCTTGCAATCAAAAGGAATCAACATTTATGGAAGGTGTCATGCTTCTCCACTTCTTCTGATATCCAAATTATTCCAGCTCTAAGGAAAGGGGGTGTTTTTTCACTTGTTCCTTATTAACATATGGGATTTGGTTAAAATCATGAAACTGAAGTCATTGAAATAAATGATTTCACCAGCATGTAAGGTTTCCTCCTCCAGTACATTTTCTGCTCTTCTCATCTTGAGAGCTCCTTATAAATTAGACCC
The DNA here is from genome assembly GCA_013389825.1 of Crypturellus undulatus. Lineage (NCBI taxonomy): Eukaryota > Metazoa > Chordata > Aves > Tinamiformes > Tinamidae > Crypturellus > Crypturellus undulatus. Next base: position 578,706 of record VWPW01002548.1, on the reverse strand, counting down.
TATATCTGAGCTTTTAGAGGCTATAAATATGAAAAGGATTATGTCCTTCAACTGTTTCACCACAAGTGACTAGTAGAAACACATTTTGCTATTCTCATCAAAGACAAAGTTAATTTAATTTGCACTAAGTTAATTTAAAATCAAAATAATGTGGTCTACATATATTAAAAAAAATAAAAAGTTTACTTGCATAACTAAAAGCACTTCTGGCCTTAAGCCACTTGTTATAATCAAACGCCAAAATACAGCAATGGCATCAGCTCCTAAAGAATCAGATATTTAAAATGCAGTGCCTGACTCCTGTTACAGTTACATTGGCAACTAAATGTCCCATTGACACATTTACAAAAATATAGATGTTTTCATGTGGGTCTAGAAAAGCAATATTTATATTACAAAGTTTATCTGCTCATATAAATGTGTTTGTCCCAAAATTGCTTGTTGGTCTAACTTAGAATTATCTAAAAGAATTTTTACTCTAGCACAGAAAATACAGAATTAATCTGGCAAACTATTTCTTTGGCACTTCTTAGCAAATTCTACATGTCCATGTTTTTATACAGAGTGACTGAAGGTGGTTTAGTGCCACCTTTTGGGTGGTCCTAATACTACAGAGCAGTGCAATGGAATCAGGGACACGTCTGCCTTCAAGAAGCCAGGTGATGCCAGTCTCACAGACCTGCTTCTAGAGGGATGGGTTTTTTTTCTTCTTTTTTTTCCTTTTTTTTTCCCCTCTATAGATTACAGCTTTTCTTATGTTTTCAACATCTTGTGTGTACAAAGATTTCAGGTCTCAAAGGTGTGGGCAGGCTCAGCGTGGGGATGCAGCAGCATTGGCTTCAGCCAGTGCAAGTTGGGCCTGGAGGAGGTTCGTGTCTTCAGGGAGCCACCGGCCAGCCCAGGGAAACGTATGTGAGCGGGCACAGCAACTGGTCTGGAGAGCTGGATTCAAGCTCACTAGCTGGCGACAAAATATGCAGCTAGATCCCCTCTTCATGTGAGGGTTTGGCAGATGCTGGAGATGGAAAGTGGCATCACTCTTGCCCCATCTCTCAGAATTCAAGGGAAAATATCGGAGAAGCCTAACTAACCCAAGCAAATCCTTTTGCAGAGCTTTTTTTCCCTTTATTTTTTCTTTTTTTTTTTTAAGTGTGTGCAATTAATTATGAGATTTCAATCTTGTTCCAGAGGCAAAGTGCTTCCAGCCCTCCATACAGCCACAGTACATGAAGAATGTACGTGGCCCAGTGGCAGAAGTTGGATGATAAAGAATCTCAACATGAGCAGGAATCACTGGGAATGCTTCCATGCTGCACGGAGAAATCTCCTAACCATTTCTTAGCACACAAATCCACAAATCCCCAGCAACTATTTTTTTTTCCTATTTAGATATTTAGAAACATTTTTTTTAAAAAAGCTCAAACTATTTTAGAAAATAATTATCTATTTATTCTAGCCATGTCCTATATTGCTAACTCTCTTCCTTCTGACTCCTAGGACCAAACAAAGAGTAAACTAATTAAATTATTGCTTATATCTGATCTTTCTTCCATATACTCTACTAACTCTAAAAACAGATCGTGTGTCCAATTTAAAAAAAAAAAAATCCAAAAATCCAATTTAACGCCTACACTGACACTATAAAATTAAATGTGTTCATGAAATACTATGCCCGTGGTACCTACTACTTGGTCAGTAATAACCAAATCTAGCCACAAAACACCACTGCTTCTGGTCTAAAACAGGATTAGATGGCAATCTCCCTCTGAAAAGCTCTGTGATCAACAGTTTCCATCTCCCCTAAGAACAAATTCAACTGAATGAAGGATGTAATTTTTTAGCAGAATTTCCTTCTTTCCTAGCAAAATGAGATAGGTATTTCCACCTCTTCTCCTATACTACTACTCTGATACAAGTAAAGTAACTTCCCATGGAAAAGTCTGGTTTCACATGCAATAGGGGCAATAGAGGACTCAAAGGTAGCTGAGTTATCCTCTTGCCATCAGAGCACACACAGAGTGGGTCCAGGCTCACACTTGTGGTCCTAGCGGCAGCACACATACAGGCGAAGGAATTAATCGTGTGTGTAACAGCATTTAGCCTAGATATTTACAGCACTTGGCCTTGAACTTTAGAGCACCAGCTGATCCTTTTTTGCTAGCTGTTATGTTTGAAATGACATATGCACACACTGCAAAATTTCGGACAAGGCAGCATCCCAAACAAAATGCTGATGGCTGCAATTAGACTTATCTCTGTGTGGAAATGTTCCCTAGGGACCGCTTCCAGGCCAACTGCTTGTTGGAGGCTTTTTGGAGGTTTCAGGAGGTCTGCATTCCCTTGCTCTTGAGTAATCAAATGCTGCTCGCAAGCCTGTTTGAATTTTGAAATAAGCCCAAGCAGGGAGTATGGTTTGTAGTATTTTAGGCACATGGGTCTGGAAGGGGCTTCTTATATCAGTGTATCCCTTCTTTCTCTGTGGTAGGAGGCATATGTGTGTAATTCACACAGAATCACAGAATGGTTGAGGTTGGAAGGGACCTCCAGAGATCATCTAGTCCAACTCCCCTGCTCCAGCAGGGACATCTAGAGCACGTGGCACAGGGTGGCATCCAAGTGGTTTTTGAAGGTCTCCAGAGAAGGAAACTCCACAGCCTCTCTGGGCAGACTGTTCCAGGGCTCTGTCACCCTCACAGGAAAGAAGTTCTTTCTCATATGGAGGTGGAACTTCCTGTGTTTTAACTTACACCCGGCCACGGTGTGTCACCGGCCACGATGGAGATGAGCCTGAATCCATCTTCCCTACAATCACCCCTCAGGTGCTTGAACATGTTGATCAAATCTCCTCTCAGCCTTCTTTTCTCCAGACTAAGCAGGCCCAGCTCGCTTCTTAGTCTTTCCTCATATGACAAATGCTCCCGTCCCTTAATCATCTCGTGGCTCTCTGCTGGACCTTCTCTAGAAGGTCAATGTCCTTCTTGTCCTGGGGAGCCCAGAACTGCACCCAATACTCCAGCTGTGGCCTCACCAGAGCTGAGCAGAGGTGCAGGATCCCCTCCCTCAACCTGCTGACAACGCTGCTCCTGATGCAGCCAGGATCCCATCGGCCTTCTTGACCATGAGGGCACATTGCTGCCTCATGGTTAACTTGGTGTCAACCAGGACCCAAATCCCTCTCCGTGGAGCTGCTTTCCAGCAGGTCAACCCCTAATCTGTACTGGTGCCTGGGGATATTCCTCCCCAGGTGCAGGACCCTGCCCTTGTCCTTGTCTCTGTTGAACCTCATGAGGTTCGTCTCTGCCCAACTCTCCAACCTGTCCAGGTCCCTCTGAATGGCAGCACAGCCCTCAGGAGTGTCGGCCACTCCCCCTAGTTTGGTGTCATCTGCAAACTTGCTGAGGGCGCACTCTAGGCCCTCAGCCAAGTCATTGAGGAACAAGTTGAAGAACACTGGGCCCAGTACTGACCCTGCGGGACACCACTGGCCACAGGCCTCCAACCAGACGTGGCCCCATTTATCACCACCCTCTGGGCTCTGCCATCCAGCCAGTCCTCAATCCACCTCACTGTCCGCTCATCCAGTCCACACTTCTCGAGCTTTCCTATGAGGATGTTATGGGAGACTGTTTCGAAAGCTTGGCTTAAGTTAAGGTAGACAACATCTATGGCTTTCACATCGTCCATCCAGCCAGTGATCTCATTGTAGAAGGCTATAAGGTTCATCAGACATGGTTTCCCCTCGGTGAATCCGTGCTGACTACTCCTGATCACCTTCTTTTGCTCACCTTCTGGACATTCAGTTCAGCAATATATCAAGTTCTGTTTTCTAAATGCTTGTCCCTCATGCCCATCTCTTCTCCTGGAAAGCAGGTCTACCCAGAAACACCTAGAGTGTTGCCTCACACTACACCAATGAAGTTCCACATAGGCTTTGGAAATAGGGGTCTCCAATGGCAGAAATCTGGTGTCTTCTCATTGATGCTATGAGGAAAACCCCGGCTTGTGGAAAAGCATCAGCTGTATTGCCCACTGTTAGAGCTTTTGATACTACTCACATCACAACCAAACAATAAAATGATCCACATGCAAGTTAAAATAATATCCATGCACACATATCTACATATTTTTCCGTAACTCAAGTAGTTACAGAAGACCTCCAGTAGAATAAATCAATGTACTAAGAATGGAGTGTGTTCATAAGAGGATGCTCTTGCTAATAGAGATTTATTCCTTCCAGCCACACAGATCAAAAAACTTGAAAGCAAAAGAGATGCTCAAATGACATGAAGTCAATGGGCCTCTGTTCAAGCACTTCTGCCCATCAATATGTAGAAAATACTTTCAGACTGGGACCACAGAGATTAACAAAAAGCAACAAATGCTGGCATCTTTAGCATTGATGTCCTCACCTTAATTGACTTTTGCTTTTCTGCCCTCCCTGAAGCAAACAGCATGAGTTAATGTAGTCACTTCTTCCAATTTCTGAGCTTTTAGTGTCTTTATGTCATAGCTATAGTGTTTATAGTTTTTCAGCTTGTTTCCCATATTATTCTTGAGTTTAAATTTCTTTAAAAAGGTAAAAAGAGGAAACATTTTTCTTGGAAAGCTTTAAAATGCACATTAATAAAGATCACTGGGCACTTTTAAATTTGTCCTTTTTTTTTTGTCTTACTAGTAAATTGTTTAACCAGCCTATTTTAGCTCATATGTTTACCATACAAAGCAATGACAGCTTTCCTGGCAATAGTGGAATTACATAAATGTATGGATTTATAAGGTAGACTTTTTTTTACCTCTCTATTTGCTCAAATAACCAATGATGTTTTGGTTTTAAAAGGTGTGTTACACATGATGGCTCTGCATATTTGCACTGTAGCTAGGGCTTTTTTATTACTCCCACTTCATAAATATTATTAAGCAACAACTATGAGTTTTAAAATGTTTAAGAAATCAAACAGTGAGAAAAGCAACACAGAATAAAATATTCCAATTTTCCACTTTCTGGGTGATTAGAAATTATGCTATGTTACTTCCTAAGTGTATGAGCAAGCCCGGATTCAGAAGGAGCATGATCTGGAGGTCTCACCACAGGGGTTTCCCTAGCTGTTTTTGTTTATGTCTTTAAAGTCACATAATACGCAACCAGCCTTCAGACTGAGCCTCCTGCTGAGATCTCAGGTTCAAAAGCCCTACAAAGTCTTTTCAGGCTAACTCTCATTTATTTCTAGGGGGTAGCACGCAGGCGGCCCTGGATGGGCTTGACAGCCCTGTCTGCATATGCTCTGCCCCCAGGGGGCTTCACTTACCTCCCTGGACCATTGCACCTGCCCTTAGGCTCTTCCCCGCACGCTAAACATATTTCCAGGCTTCATTTGGGCTGTGGTGCTTTCCAGCTCATGGCAGCATTGCAGCACCATGGACCAGGTCCAGTAGTTGCCGCCAGACTGGTCTCACTGGAGAGCCCTTGGGAGAAGACTGCCCCCAGACAGAAGGTGCTTGGCTGGCCACCTCCTGGGCCCTGAAGAAATGCACTAATTTAGCAATGCTCCATCCTTGCCAACTCATCATTCATCTAGAACCTATAGGCAGCCACATGGCTTTTGTCAGCAACTTGACCAAGCCTGAAACTGCCAGGAATGGGCAAAAGGAGCTCAAGGTCATTTCTGTGCCTTTCCACCCACTTGCATTCCCTAAGGTGCCATCTCTTCTAGCTGAGCAGAGGAGGGAGGCTACTCTCCAAAGTTCTTCCTCCAGGCTGGCAGGGTAGTTGTTTCAAGAATTCAAACGTTTCAAAGAATCTGGGGTTGCACATTGCCTCAGCTGGACTCCTTAGGGACCCCGGAGATCAGAAGATCAAACTAGTCAGTGGACCCAGCTCTCTTTCACAACATAAGGCATTACCAGCAAGCAAGGATATATAATGTTTGCCTTCCAAGTATGCTCAGTTTCTGAGCAGAAATGATTAATGACTTTGTACAGATGTAAAATTTCTTATTCCATAAAGAAGTTATTCCATGTAAAACTATGATACATTTTTCTGTCCACAATATCTTAATTAAGCATTTAATCGTATTTTGACTTAAAACTACAAATCCTCTATATAAACAGGAAAAGGAATTAGACAAAATGGGAATGGAAGTGAAAATATTGACGTTAATTGGTAGATACAATATTACAAGAAAATGTTTTCCTTGTGCATACCTTACCCTTGTCCTCCCCTCTTAGGCCCACATCTTCCTTGAAGAATTGAGACATTTGTGAACCTGTAAATTTCTTCCTGGTCACCCTTAATAGTAAACCCAAACCTCCACCTTTGCCTTAAGTGTAACTTTTTAACTTTAAAACAAGTATTAGACAGTCTGAAGCAGACAATCATACATTCTGTGACTTTCTTCATATACTTAGAGAAATAGGAACAAATGAAAAGATTTTGTGAATATCTCATGCTCCCTGATTTTAGCTCTTTATGAACCAATGCAGTAACATATCGTGTGTGACATACTACATAAAAAATTAGTTGGTGGCACAGCAAATGTAGCACATCAGCAGGGATCTCAAGTCATTCTTGCAGGTATTTGCTCATGTGCTTACCATTAGGCCCTGGAGACTGCAAGTCAGAAGGTCTATAGGTACATACAGCAAGGCTTTGCATAAGTATTTCTGCCTTCAAAGCCAAGAGGAGAAATTTAGCGATGCTAAATGGAAGTTAAAAAAAAAAAAAGTTTTGTTCATTTTTTTGGTATTTGTTCTTAAGCAAGATTCCATCACCCTCATTGATCTGCTGGCAAAAAAAAGTGAAAGTGCATGAATCTGGCTCTTGGTTTACTAGGATCTATTCATTTCTTGCTATGCTCTTACAGTCTCTATGGTGTAAGTTGACACAGAGGATGGATGAAATAACAGTTTGTTTAAAAAACTTCCCTTCTCATGTAAGCAGTTGCATATGCTCTTTTTATTCTTATTTATAAATACAATATTCTAGCCAGCATTTTATTAAGGTTTAAATCCTGCAAACACTTGAGGCGTTATTAAGATGCTAGAACATAAGCCTATATGTAAATATTTCCAGGATTGGGGCCTACGTGTCTACTCAAGTCCACTTTGTTAATATTATATGATTGAGCTGTGTGTTACATCACTGCAATAGAGATTGCACATGTGGTCAAAGTGTATTAATAGTCTTAATATGGAGTTGTGCAAATAAGGGTATGTGCCAGAGGAGTGGCTCAGAGGAGTTGCTCCAGATAGGCTGGAGAGATAACAAGCATGACTGTGCACTGAGCTATGACAGTAATGTGAAATCTTCCCAAAACTGGAGGGAGTAGCAAAAGATCATGCTGTCCCTGTTCTCTTTCTGCTGGTAGTTGCTGGTCTTATCCAGTGTGCTGTTCCAATGCTCAGACTGCTCAGTATTTTATCAGTTTAACCATTCCCGTAATTTTAAGAGTTGCTGTTATGATCATACTTTTTAGTAATCCTGTGGCAGTTTTTAAGATGAAAGAATCCCTTCTTTTATACTGTTCTTTTTTCTCTTCTTTTTAGGTAAGAGTTCTCTAGATGTTGATGCATGATGGTATCAATCTTTTTTCAGATGAGAAAATATTAAACGTAGTATTTGATGGAATAATGCAGTAACCACAGATAACAGAAAGTGCATGTGCACAGAGAAAAACAGGGTCCAGTAAGAGGCCTCCTAACCGCGACTCCTCTGTTTTCAGATACTGCAGAGAAAGTGTAAGGGACAACTGAAAACAGGATATCATCTATGTAATCTATTCAAAATAACAATATCCCCTATTTTTTCCACACATTTAATTTCTGAACAGAGAACTCGGTATCAGATTTTTGCAGGTTTGTAAAATCATATACAATATGGTATATGATAAAAGAGAAAAGAAGGATTAGTTTCTGTGATAGCAGCAAACATGATACTGTTTCAGTGGAGTTCTTTTTTTTTCCCTTCTGGCCCTGCTAGGTTAGAAGGGCTTGTAGAGTGAAGAGACAAAGGGGAAGAAGTTGATAATGTCACCGAGCTAAGAGAAAAGCCAGTGGAAACAAGGAGTGGGAAAGTGAAAACCACAGCGTAAGGCTCTATGTTGCCTTTCTGTGGCACTTTTCATCTGGGTACCTTGTAGCTCTTTGCTGAAGGCACCCGTCACAGCCTTTGTTTTTTGACCCATTTCATTGATAAAATTGAGAGATTTAGCAATTTGCCCATGTGTCAGGCAAAGGTTGTGATGAAATCTTGTCTCCAACTCAGCTGGCCTTGTGAGTAACACTAACAATGTGGTGGCATTGAACTATGTCTATATCCAGAGGTGAAGGAGAACTTTCAGGTGTCTCCTGTAGCCAAAGACACTTGAACAATCCTTATGTGTCCTTGTACCTGAGAGCAAACAAATATTTCTGGTTTACTCTCTCGCTAACATTAAGTAAGTGCAAAGAAGCACTCTGACACTCCGGTCTAAAGATAGAAGACAAGAGCAGGGGAAAGCAGAAGAAAAACACAATGTCACAATGTAGTGGTCCCCTGCCCTGTTCTGAAGGTGGTGGCCAGAACTGCAAAATAAATTTAAAAAAATAAAAAATAAAAAAGAGAAAAGGAGCAAATGAGCAATCTATTGAGCTCTGTCCTGAACATCTTACGTTGCTAAGAAAGGTCTAGCAAAACTGGAGGCTCTGCTAAGGTGTATGAATTGCATTGACCTGCCAGAAGTATTTTGTCCACCTGTAAATAAGCTGTTAAGTCACTTTGTGCCTCAGTTTCCTAGTGCCTAAGTAATGAGAACACTTGCTAGGGGACTTTGAGATATTCTTTAATGGCTGTGGGTTGCTTGTTTTATAGAATCTTATAAGCAAAATACAGTATTTGGAAAGAGGTAGTTAACGAGGCCTTCTCAAAGCGGAGAATCTTTTTTAAAAATGGAGTCCGCTCAGCCACTGGATCCAATAGCTGCATTTTTACATATTTATGACTTTTGTTCCACCTAAGCTTTGGTGCTCCTGCTCTCTAAAGACGTCTATAGCAGAGCGAGGTCTCCCAACAACTACAAAGATATCTTACCCTATTTTGGTATACAGCAACTACAGAAGAAAGACCCATAGAACTGGACTTAAAACCATGACTTTGCATTGTAATCTCTTCCAGCATTTCTGAAATATTTCCTTGGGTCACAAGATAAATTGATGAATGCCTGGATTAAAGCACCTAAACAAAGAGTGTGATGCAAATCCCCAAATTTGCTGTTAAGTGAAGCTGCCTTTTAAGGTTCTCTCTCTTGAGGTATGCACTGCTGAGATTTTTACTTGCTTACATGTTATTTCCATCAGTTCTGAATAAAAGAAATGCAGGCGAGAGCACTTCATGCCTGACTGGCCAGCATTTCTCTCCTTGTGTGTGATACAGCTCCAGCTTGGCAGCAAGAGTGCAGCTAGCAGCTGATCTCCATTACAATTGCTTGCAGGTATTGCGGGGGAACCTAGGGACTAGCAAAATCTTTTGGCCTTATAAAAACTGCACAGGCGCATTCAGATTCCTCTTTTTAAAAGGGTAAAGCTTAGAGGTTGTGAGGCTTATTATTCAAGGGCTGCACGGAGTCCTTGAACGGAGCCCAAACTAATGTTCGATTCTGTACCACATTTCTCCCCAGAGTTTCACTCTGCCTTTGAGTAATAAAGGCATTGCCCCACTTACTGCTTGAATGACTACCACTGTGTTGGTGAAGCCTCCTACTTCAGAGGCAGAGCCCCATCAGCAAACTGAGGGGTCCCTAATGGTGTTTTCCAATTCTGATGCAAGGCCCAAGGAAGAAGAAAATCACGAAACATGATAAGTACCCAAGAGTCGGTCATAAAATACACATTGAAAAGGCTGACTGTTTATAGCATCCATCTCTGTGCCAGCACCAACAGAAAGAGTAGCACCCCCAGTCCAGTCTGCAGAAAATCTGGGCTTTTATTTTTTGTTTGTTTGGTTTTGTTTTTTTCTTTTTTTTTTCACAGTGTCTGGGCGTGATGGTTTTCCAAGTACCAACTTTGTGAAATACATATATTTATGAAATATATGGCACCCACATATTGTGATAGCAATCTAGGTGCAAGAAGACATGGAAGAAAAAATGCCATCATTCTCCCAAAAGAAAAACACACAAAATCTGTTCTACGCTCCCCTGATAAACCACCAAAAGACTTGTCCTCAGCGTGCAGTTACTACAAGGATAGCTCACATTTTTAAAGCATGACTGAAATTCATGCTTTTTTCACATTTTCTAGACAGTGGTGGTGGGGTTCTGGATTCTTTGTATAGCAACATCTATCTATGGCTGTTTCACTGTGGCACTGCTGTGGAACAAGTTGGGCATTATCTACTATCAGTAAAAGTGAAGGAGCAATTGAGGATATTAGCATATTAAAATGCAAGATAAACTATAAAGGATAACCTAGGGGCTTGTGTCCGGGGAATCCCCTTTCATTACAATAACAGAACAAAAGTATTTTACAAAATGTAGGAAGGCAAGTCTCACTCTCTAAATTAAAGAGAAAGAGTAAAAAAAAAAATCAGTCAAACATTTTGAACACTACTGTGATTATTGTGATTAGTGCAATACTTCCATGAACACAAGTCTGTACTTTAAAGTCTGTACACAGACGTTTTAGGTAACCTCAAGCTGTGTGTTGGACTATAACAGAAAGTAGGTAATACTCTGACCTCATATATGTGACCTTACAGCCACAATTAAAATGTCTCCTTTTTTCTTATATGGTATGTATATTCAAAAGGAAAAAAAAGAAAAAAGAAAAAAAAAGCTTGTATTAAGCAAAAATGATTTTGCACGACCACTATAATAAAGGTCATTTATCCAACCAGAGTAACCTTCTGATCCATGCAGGAAAAGTGTAAGGTTTGTGGGGAAAGAAAGAAGGGGAGTCACAGAAAGAGCCTTGCAGAACAAGGCTCTGCTCTGGCAGTGGAGATTGAAATGACTCCCAGAAACTAGAGTTTGAACTGAAGTTCAGGAGGAAAGTTCATTTAATCCAGCATCCAGAAGAATATGGATTAGATGGGTCTAAACATGCATATAAATTGTTAGGGGGGGGCAGAGGGTGGTTAATCGTTTGCCTCAATGCTTTGTGTCCTTGTGTCTTACATATACTTACTGCCAACTCTTGATTATTCAACATAATGAAGTAGAAGGGTGGGGTGAAAGGGGATAAAAAAAACGGAGTAGGTGAAAAATGTAAATCAGGCTATCAAAAACAGGCAAGCAGAATGCGAGAAAGAAAAGGCAGATTAGTAAAACAGATTCTCATATTCATAAATCCCCTTGCAAATTAGGACTACGGGTGCAGGACTATGGGTGTGTGGCAGTTGAGGTCTGGATGCAGTATTGCACCGAGCTAATGAACCCAGTCATGGTAAGATAGCAGCACCAACTCACGGGCTTTCTTGCCCTTCCTCCACCTGCCATGATTACCTATTGAGCCTGGAAAGAAACGCATTGATAGATAGGTATGGCAATAGGTTTTCATTACAAGGACTTTCATGGAAATTGTAATAAAATTGTGTGATAAAAATATCAAAATGTCTGTGGAGCTCAGGGCATGCATGAATGTGCTGCATTTCACTACCAGTTGCTGAAGGACTTTGCAGCCAACGTTATGGTTATACTTAACTCCTGAAGCACCGCAGCGGGAATTGTATAATACAACTTTTTTGGTTTGCCTGACTCCTTTTACCTGATCCCTTCTTTCTAAAGATACTTTATTTTACATTAGCTGTTGTTTTGACCATGAAAATTTGAATCTAGGCCAGCCGTTCACAGGCAACTTAAATGGTGACACAAATTCATCAACAGAACAATTCTTCTCCTACCACAAGAAGGTGAGATAGGTACAGGTCACTCCTTGAAACATCTTTTAAACCATTTGCCAGTGGATTCGTGATACAGCCATTTCTGAATTCACTTTCTTTGACAAACTCGCCTCTTCAGAATTACAATATTTTGGTAAGAACCTTTTGCTAAGGTATGTGACATAATTTCTGGGAGGAGAGGTTGACAGAAACCTAAATGCTAAGACATCCCCTAGCCAGAAAACTAGCACTAACCATACACACAGCTTTGCCTCCACTAGTCTTAGCATATATTACTTAAAATGCATGAACTCACGGGTTCTAACAAGCACATCAATCGACAGAAGACTGGGAGTTGCTAACAGCCTTTGAAGCCCTTGATCTGATATGGATACTATAGCAGGCAGTTATATATACACCACTGTTCACGTGGCCTGCTCAAGTGGATTGCATGTAGTCAAGACTGTTGCACACTTCCTCACGGAGTCCAAGTCGCTCAAGCACATCTATCAGGATGAACCACTGGCAATATACAGCCATACATTTACGATGGGCAAAACTCAATATATTTTTCACCATGCTTATTTTGGAAACAGTCAAAGAGATAAAATGGCAGTAAATACTTGAGGATGGTATAAGAAAAAATCAACTGAAAGTTAGTTTGGCAGCTGATAGCACAGTTTTAGGAGATACGTCAGATAATCTCAACTACATATGCTCCTACCTGTACCTATAAAAAAACGATTGAAGAGAGAAATTATGTCATCAGTTTTAATGCCTGTAACTCTATTAAAATAGTCACAAGGGTAGTATTATGTTAGTGCAAAATATCTACATAAAACATCTTTGTGATCTAAATAAGAACAGGTATCAAAGAAGTAAATTATTTTTACAAATGTTGGTGAGTTTAGACTAAATCTAGCTTCCTAGCTAACCTTACTCTTGCAAATTAAACTAAGCTAAATCCTGAATCCAAAATGTTGATGCATTGCACTCACAGAATAACAAAAAGTTTGACTGATGCAGTACAGAGGTAGACTTAAACTGCTGTTGAATCCAAATTTGATGAATAGAATAGAAAGCAGAAAGAATTGGTAGCACTTCATTTTGACTGCATACAGTCCTTATGCAGGTTATCTGCAAGTTAAATTGGGGGTTCTCAAAAATGCTGTAGTAAATTGCACAGCAACATTGATTTTTAGCTCATGGAAAAGCAGAAATGTGGGGAAAGTGATGATGATGTGGAATCATATGATGCCTCTCCTCCCTCTCCAAAAAAAAATCTGCTAGATATTAAATTTAATTTTGTTCTGTTCTTTCTGATAATCTGATTATCAAAAGACCTGGGCAAAACTAGAGATTTTTTTCTTCTTATCCCAGGTTGTGATCTCACATTACACTATTTAATAAAAATCAAGTGTTAATAATATCAAAAATCAATACTGGAAAAAAGTAAGCTATGGAGTCATAGATCACAGAAGACATCACAGTTGAACAGCCTTGATAACAGATCTTGCTGGGTACATTCATTCATCCTAAACTACAGGGAATTTCCTTCCTCTCTACAAAGCCAAACCATACTTACTGCTCAATAAGTAGTAAGAAAGGGCTTGTAAGGGTTGATTGCAGATAAAGGTTTCTGTAATCAACAGCAATGATGGGAAAATACCACTGCAAAATTAGATGAATTTCATAAAAAAAAAAAAAAATAGTTTAAGCTTATTGGAAGGGTTCTTTGGGGATCTTGTTTTCAACTGCATCACCACCAGCCTTTCATCCCATTCCGTGGGCCTAAGTGCCCTCTGCTGTTTCAGTTCAACTTCTCACAGCTCCTGAAGGAGGTCCTCACTCCAGCACACAGTCTGGAAATGTGCTTTTTTAATTTTGGAAATTATTAAATATAAATTATTAAATAATTAAATATCATTAAATATTAATTTGGAAATATTATACAAGCAATGGCAAAGAAATGCAGACTTCACCACTGTTAATACTGCACAGCTATTGATATGCTTTTATGCTTAATCTGAAAAAAAAAAAAATTCTTGCCGTGTAAAATATGATCTATTAGCTCCTCCTGGTGGCTTAATTTGGTCTACACTTTCTTTGCACATTTTTCCCTGATAGTTCTCTTTTCTTCAAAAAGTACTAGAAATCTATTTTTTAAATAACTTTTTTAAAGTTTTGATCCCTTTAAGTAAAATTTGGGGGAAAAAATCAAAGTTTTAGAATTCTAATATAGTACATACAAATATATAGAATATATAGAACACGCAGAAGTATAACTTGGCTCTTGATCTAGACAAAACAGGATTTAAGTTTTGATCCCAGTCCTAAAAATGGTTATACACAGACTTTCTTATCTTGAATAACAGAACTAAATTCACTAGCGCTATTCACACACACAACTTTAACCACCTCCAAGTCTACACTCATGCACAACAGCGCACAGCACCATAACACATTCATTAGAACCAAATGTGTTGCTTGAAGCTTTAATTGTCCTTTTACATCCTGGTTCATTAGTCCCCTTTTAGTGCAGATCCTTTATAAACCTATTTACAGCAGCACATTAGCAACAGTAGGAAAAAGGGGGCAGGAGGGGTGCCACTTTAACACTTTCCTGGATATTATACAACAAGGGCATGGAAACTTTTAAATACTTATCCTAACCACAGAAACAGTGAGACCAGTATCAAAGCACGAGCATCTTCAGCAAAATTTAGTTTGAAAGCCCGGACCGTGACCCGTGCAACACTTTGCAAGAGAAATACTTGTAGGCGAGTGCCACCTCGTGGAGAAACGGGAACACATTTCATTAAAAAAAAAAAAAAAAGCCGTTTTAAGGTGGTCGGGATCTTTTCAAATCAGAGATTTAAAGTCAAAGAGCACCAAGAAAGTATTGTCAAACAGCTACAGGTGCTTTGCACAAGCTTTGCAAGTGCATCCCCAGTGGACACCAAAGTGGCCAAACTCTGTGCCCTCCTGATCATTGTTATCATTATACTGATACACTGAATGTTTTCCCTACTTTCAGTTAGTATCTTTGTAAGTGTAACTATTTTGAATGTAACATGTTTCAAAATGAATGTGAAAAATGTTTTCCTTTTGCTTTATTTACCGCATTTTATTATAGACTTTTGCATTTAGAATTAAAAGACTTGCAAATCCTTAAAACTTCAAAATATACATAATTGCCAGGTATGATGACACAGAATGAGTAGCATGAATGAACTTTATCCCTAATGTAAGTTTTCTGTCCTAGGAAAAGTGTCACAGAGTTGGGTCCATGTTACCAGGCGTCAAACATAAGATTATGCACATAATCTTATGTTCGAGTCGTCAAACAGGCCTCAAACATAAAATTATTGCACATATTCTACTCTGGAGTGAAAAATTAGGCCTGTTTGTAACCAGTGTGTATTTCTGTTCTTAACTTATTAATGGATGACAGTTGCAGTCTTCCAAAGCCAAACACTGACAAAAAAAATAGAGCAATTTATTGCAGTATATCAACTAAAATCCCTCATTAATCTCAGTTCTGATACTGCTCATCTCTGCATGGAACTTCTGTGGAATAAGTAAGTGGAAAATCACATTCATCTTTTCACACTTTTTATACACTTAAATAAAATGTACATCTAAAAAAATGCAAACACTGGGAAATATATAGTACTATATTTTACCCAACTGTAAGAAGTAGTCTGATAGTGCAAATGACACAGAAACATGGATCTGTGTTTACGCGATAGGACGGAAACCCTTTGCTATAGATTTTAGTTGCAGAAATGGAACATTGTGTCTTGAGAGCACAGTGGATACATAAACATTCAGAATAGTTTTCTGTATCTCTAAGATGTCCTAACAAGGATACTGTATTTTTCTGTTTCTCAGAGTTTTATCTTTGGGTAAAAAGCAGTGTCAGTTGGTACTAAAGAATTTTTTAAATGCAGAAATCTAGGAACAGTCAGCAGTAGGTACACTCCTGCTTTCATTCACACATTTGCTTACTGATTCTTTGTTCCAGAAAGAAAAGGGGGGGAAAAAGGCAAAAAAGAAAAAAAAAAAAAATAGGCCTCAACAGGCCTTTGGATAAAGAAGCAATTTCTTAAACTGTGCACATCTCAGATACGTTGCATATAAAGAATTAAGCGGATTAGCTGTTCCACTAGGGTTGGTTACGGCTTGAAGGGAAAAAAATATTGGCTTCACCTAAGCAAATGTCTCTGTTTAAGTGATTTAAGAGGAATCATTTCCCAGAACTACAGGTGCACAGCAGATTGTCGCTGCTATGGCTGCGAAAGGGTTGAAAGGAAAGGGGAAAAAATTAAAAAGGGGGAAAAAATGAAAATGGGAAAATAAAGGGGAAGGGGAATGGAAACGAGAAAGAAAAGAAAAGAAAAGAAAAGAAAAGAAAAGAAAAGAAAAGAAAAGAAAAGAAAAGAAACATTAAACAGAAGACTACAGATTGAAACAAATCTGTTCTATGAGCTATTAATATCCCTTTCCAAACATCTCTTCTCAGGTAAACATGTACTGACAAATAGGAAGACACCTGA
>VWPW01002548.1:466501-560923 GCA_013389825.1 Crypturellus undulatus | reverse complement strand
GCCCCAGCAGCCGCCCCAGCCGCAGCCCGCCGCGGGCGCGCAGGAGGCGCGCACGGAGCGCGCGGAGATGGCAGGTACGGGCGGCGGTGCGGCCCGCGCGGTGCCTTGCGCCGTGTCAGGAAGCGGCGCCCCTGCTCACGTGCGCTTTCCTTACCCGCCTCTCCCTCTCTTTTTTCCGCTATAGAAAGCGGGAGCCGAAGGAAGAAGAGGTTCGTGTCCAGCCCGCGCTACGTGGAGACCATGCTGGTGGCCGACCAGTCCATGGCCGAGTTCCACGGCAGCGGGCTCAAGCACTACCTGCTGACGCTGCTCTCAGTGGCCGCCAAGCTCTACAAGCACCCCAGCATCCGCAACTCCGTCAGCCTCGTCGTTGTGAAGATCATGGTCATCTACGAGGAGCGGAAGGGGCCCGACATCTCCTCCAACGCGGCCCTCACGCTGAGGAACTTCTGCAGCTGGCAGAAGCAGCACAACCCGCCCAGCGACCGGCACGCCGAGCACTACGACACGGCCATTCTCTTCACCCGACAGGTAGGGGCAAAAGGCCTGAGCGCTCAGCTCTGCCCCTCGCTCCCCCTGCAGGGCCCCTGTCTCCCATTCATCCTTTAAAAACCCCTCAGAATCAGCCTTCTGTCACTACAGGTTCCCCTAAGCAGACTTTTTATTTATACATTTATTCTACTGTTTGTGCTACCCCAGGTGAAGCCCACAGTACGTGCAATGTGCTTCTGCCACATATTTTTAACAGGTTTAGTCTGGAAATTATGCATTTTATTTCTACGTGTAACCCCTGTGTATGTTCCAAAGGCAGATTTTTGCCATCATACCCATTGAAGTGCTGAATATTTATGCTCTTTCCATAAGTAAAGGCAACTTGCCAGCGTTGGATTTTTCTTGCCAAGGTTAAGTCTCTGATCTGATTAATAATGAAACTGCCTTTTTCTGCAGGACCTCTGTGGTGCCAAGACATGTGATACTCTTGGGATGGCCGATGTGGGAACAGTTTGTGATCTAAACCGCAGTTGCTCTATCATCGAAGACGATGGTTTGCAGGCTGCCTTTACAACGGCCCACGAGCTAGGTACTTGAAATGTGAACTGAGATTTACGTTGATTAATTGCAGCCAGCCTGATGCCATAGAGTGCAGAACGCGCTAGCCCGCGTTTGGGGCTCGCCTTCTGAGGCTTTGAGAACCCCAGGCTCCCCCAGGAGCTCCGGGCTCCGCACACCCGGACTGACATTTGGAAAGCAAATTCATTCTGCACAGCATTATCTGCAAGAGCTGAATATTTGACTGTGGTTGGAGAGGAAAAAAAAACGCACATATGTATTAAATTAGCCTATGAGAAGGGCAAAGATAACTTGTAATCTATTTAAAATTTGGCAGTGTTCAGATCAGGCTATTCTTTCAATACCTAAAGGCTTAGCTCTAGAGTAACATTTAAAATGATATTGGTTATGCAGACGTCAGACATTGTAAAATCAAACTCACAAACTCTTCTTTTTTTTTCAAAGGCCACGTGTTTAACATGCCTCATGATGATGCAAAGCAGTGTGCTAGTATTAATGGGATAAGCCGGGATTTCCACATGATGGCATCCATGCTTTCCAATCTGGATCGAAGCCAGCCTTGGTCTCCATGTAGTGCCTACATGATTACAACATTTTTGGATAATGGTCATGGTAAGATTATTAAGCTTTCCATTCATGTGGTATTTAAGCCCACATGTTTTACTGCTTTTTGCTTTTCTTTTTGCTTGCATTTTCCTTTTTTCTTCTTTTTAATTGAGCACATGCTGCTTTCTGTTAACCTTTCGCATGCTGCCAGTAATTTTACAAGACCCCTGTTTTTAAATAATTGGGCGTCACAAATTGTCTTGAAGAACTTGAAGAATTATTTTACAAAGCAAACCCAGTTGCAGCGATAGAAATGCAATTTTCCCTGTGGAAACTAAGCTCACTGACAACATTGTCTGCGTTTTTTTCCCCTTCCTTTTCAGGTGAGTGTTTGTTGGACAAGCCCCACAAGCCAATACAGCTTCCCTCTGACTTGCCTGGCACCTTGTATGATGCCAACAGGCAGTGCCAGTTTACATTTGGAGATGAGTCCAAACACTGCCCAGACGCAGCTAGTACGTGTACAACCTTGTGGTGCACTGGCACTTCTGGAGGGCTGCTCGTGTGCCAGACTAAACACTTCCCTTGGGCGGACGGCACCAGTTGTGGAGAGGGGAAATGGTGCATGAATGGCAAGTGCGTGAACAAAACTGAGAAGAAGCATTATGATGTAAGTACTGAGAAAATCAGGCTATTCCTTAGGTTGCAGGGTAGCATATGTAATACTTTGGTGTGAGTAATCAAAGCAGGCATAAGGACTTAAGTAAATTGAGATGGATAGTAAATTAAACAAGCTGACAGCTTTTCTGTAGAAGAGGCTTAGATAAAAACTGTGTGTCTTTTTGCACTTGTTGTATTTTGGTTTTTATTTCTTTTGCTGCATTAACCGTTTTTCTGCCCTCTCGTGTTGTTGCAGACACCGGTGCACGGCAGCTGGGGCTCGTGGGGCCCGTGGGGCGAGTGCTCACGCAGCTGCGGCGGCGGGGTGCAGTACTCCTTCAGGGAGTGCGACAACCCCGTCCCCAGGAACGGAGGGAAGTACTGCGAGGGGAAGCGGGTGCAGTACAGGTCGTGCAATATTGAGGACTGTCCAGATAATAACGGTGAGCTCTTCCCGTTTCTTGTTGTGGAAGAAGGGGATCTCACGGGGAAAGACCACATAAAGAGGATGGTCTCATGTCTATCTGTCTTTCTCCTTGCAGGCAAAACCTTTAGAGAGGAGCAATGTGAGAAGCACAATGAGTTTTCCAAGTCTCCATTTGGAAGTGGACCTGCAGTGGAATGGACACCAAAGTTTGCCGGTGTCTCTCCAAAGGATAGGTGCAAGCTGGTCTGCCGAGCAAAGGGAACGGGATATTTCTTTGTTTTACAGCCAAAGGTATTTCAAAACTATATTTCTTCCATCTAATCATGAAAAGGGTTTTTATTTCCTCCAACTCTCTGCATAACATTAGAGTCAAAGGCAGTGACTGAAATTATTTTTAAGATTTTGTATATCTAAGATAGATTATTCCTTTTCCTCTTCCTACGTGTACAGTCTGAAGAGTACAAGCATGCTCCAAATATTCTGGCATGGTTCTTCCAATTATTTCACACATGTTGCCTTTCCTGCCCATCCCACCCGTTTCCTTTCCTTCCATCAAGTTGATTGCACTGAGATATGTTTGGAAACTGCGCAGGTTCTTTGCCAAAACAGCAGCAATTTCTCATCCTAGTTACTAATACGCTGACAGCCTAAAATAAACAAAAGGAAAAATGTTCATCTTGCATAGCTACTTGAGTTCGCTGTCATAAGATGTTGAGAGCCAACAACTACCAGGGTGACGCCACAGATGTTTTTTGTGGAGAAGTATTCCTAGAAAGAAAGGAAGGATTGGGCACCCTTGAAAGCAGTTCGGGTCCTTGTACCTCCAGGCCAGGACTATGTTCCAGTGCCATTATTAAAAAATCTTCTTACTTTATACTAAATAAGTACAACTGTTCTTATAAAAGTAAAATGGGTTGGTTTCTCCAGCTGCTGTTGGGCATCATTACGTTGAGATGAACTCAGCACTGCATACCTCCAACTATCTACAAGCTGCTCCTGTTTTTAGTTTCAAAAGCCTTG
Organism: Crypturellus undulatus; assembly: GCA_013389825.1. Taxonomy (NCBI): domain Eukaryota; kingdom Metazoa; phylum Chordata; class Aves; order Tinamiformes; family Tinamidae; genus Crypturellus; species Crypturellus undulatus. The sequence goes on along the minus strand of VWPW01002548.1, from coordinate 557,199 downwards.
AAAATACAGATGCAGCAGGTCTTCCTCTGTCCATATTTGGCATTTGTAATGTGTCTGTATCATGCAGTTTCAAAGAAATGTGCATCTTCTAATCAAGCGTCCCTCTGCTCTTCTTCTAAAGGTTGTGGACGGTACCCCATGCAGCCCCGACTCCACCTCGGTGTGTGTGCAGGGGCAGTGCATGAAGGCTGGTTGTGACCGCGTGATGGGATCCAATAAGAAGTTTGACAAATGCGGTATCTGCGGTGGCAACGGCTCCACTTGCAAGAAAGTCACTGGCACGCTTGTGAGAGCAAAGTGAGTATAAGAAGACAGCAGCCGCTGTTTTCTTCTACTTAGCATTGCGTAGGGGCAACCTTTGGTTTCCAAGACAGGCAGCAAGAGGCTGTCCTTGGAGAGGAAATTCGATCAGTCAAAACCAGTTGGTTGGTTGAGGTCCCGCTCAATGGAAGTCCCTGACACACAGTCACACCTCTGCAGTGGCAACACTGTGGGATGTGACTTGGCGAGTCCTTTCATTCCTTAGTTCCATCAAATCCATAGCTTAGGGGCTTAATGTGTCAGCTTCAAATGAAATTCACCCTTGTCCTGAACAACTGTTTTGCTCTATGAGCTGAGCACTCAGTGCACGTGCTTTCTCTCCAGCAGGCCTGGCTATCACGATGTGGTCACCATCCCAGCTGGAGCAACTAACATCGAGGTGAAGCAGCGGAACCACAGGGGCGCCCGACATGATGGCAGCTTCCTCGCTATCAAAGCTGCCGATGGCACGTACATCCTCAACGGCGACTACACGCTGTCGACGCTGGAGCAGGACATCACGTACAAGGGCAGTGTCTTGCGGTACAGCGGCTCCTCCGCCGCCCTGGAGCGCATCCGCAGCTTCAGCCCCCTGAAGGAGCCCCTGACCATCCAGGTGCTCACGGTGGGGGACCTTCCCCAGCCTAAGATCAAGTTCACCTACTTTGTGAAGAAGCCCGTGCAGCCGGGCTCCGAGAAGGTGCCTGGCAAAAAGAAGGAGTCTTTCAACGCCATCCGGGAGATCATCTTGTCCGAGTGGGTCATTGAGGAGTGGGGCGAGTGCTCCAAGTCGTGCGGCTCTGGCTGGCAGCGGCGCTCAGTCGAGTGCCGGGACCTGCGGGGGCAGCCGGCCACCGACTGCGCCCCGGAGCTGAAGCCCAGCGACGTGCGGCCCTGCGCCGACACGCCGTGCCCGCAGTGGCAGCTCGGGGACTGGTCGCCCTGCTCCAAGACGTGTGGGAAAGGTTTCAAGAAGAGGTTGTTAAAGTGCATTTCTTACGACGGCAGCGTGCTGCCGCAAGAAAGCTGTGAGCCTTCCAAGAAACCGAAGCACCTAATAGACTTCTGCAACATTACGGACTGCAGTTAAACAGTATAAGTTGGGAAAGCTAAAGGGGTTTTTCTTGTGTGTTTGTTTGTTTGTTTGTGGCTTCATAACAATGCACTGAAAATAAGAGGCTAGAGGTAGCACAGGTGATTTGTGTTCACATTCACGGGAGGGTTCATTGAGGTGGGACAGTGCAAATAATTTTAGTTGGTGTTGCATCGTAAGAATATCCTGCCGACTGCAAATTTGATAGGATAGCAGACCAGTGTCACTAACCCGTCTTCAGCAGATAAGGCCCCAGGGCATTATAATTCCCTTTAAGTATGCTACAATTTAAACAAAACATAATCAGTGGCCAAAACATATCTAAGCAAACATTTCGGGGTTGAGTTATTTTTCCCTTCTTTTAGATCTGTATTGTGGTACTGATGAAGTCCCCAGGCTTTTTAAGGGAAGGGACAGGGGAGCAGAAAAGATAGCTTAAAATAATTGGTCAGAGTTTACCTACCTCATGAAGGGCAAAAAAACAGGATTAGAAAAGGAGCTTTAACTATGTCATTCATGGCTGCTATTGTTTTACAGAATAGTTTTATATAAAAACAAAGCCATATTCTCTACCTGTAAAGTGCAAAAAAAAACCCTAGAACAACAGTCAGTTACTTCCACAGGTGATTGAATGTTATTTTTCTTTTAAGTATCTTTATGTCATCCCAGTGTGCCTGTCCGCTTCGCTCGACCACTCTGATGCAGTTATAGTGATATACGTAACCCAGAGGCTAGAAAGAGTGGAAATCTTCATGGAGCAAGTAGTGCCTGTGAGGCCCTCTGTGCCTTCTGTGTGGCTTCCACTGTGTTTTGGATTCAGAACAGGGTTCTGCCATACATTACCCAACTCGTGGCTTTGAGGGTTGGAGTCAAGCTTTCACCCTCCCATCTTTCACCTCCTGCCACCAAGAGCAATTATTTGCATTTGAATAGGAAAGAGATCAAAGAAATGCCCGCTGTGGGTGGGAACCTCCCCCACGTGGCCTCTGATGGGTTTGTAGAGCTCAAATCACTGATAAGGCAGGAAGACAAAGCTGAAGGATAGCAGGTCCATCCACAGCAATACACCAGCGTTTGCCTAATTAAAGTTTGTGCCAGTCCATAGACAATGAGAGAATATGGCTTTCCATATGTATATAGTAAAATATATTACTATAGATTTTATATACTTTATAAGTATTTTATATTTCTCTGCCTTCTGAGAAGGGTTATAATTTGTAATAAATGCATATAATGAGCGTATTTATTTTTATACTTCTTGTCTAATGTGATCTTCTAAGTTATCACTTTTTTAAAAGGACATATAACAAGGATAGAGTATTTATACAGTATAATATGTTACTAGAGGTAATAAATGAACCCTATAAATTTTGGAAGTGGAGCGTCTTTATTTCACTGGAATAAAACTAGTCTGTCAAGCAGAAGGAGCTTGGTCTGTAAGGCAATAGTTTAACAAAAAAAGAAAAAGCTCTGCCACAGTTAAGTACCGGTAGCGTAGGCTTCTAATTGAGTGTCTTAGCTAAGGGGTTTGGAAAACTACGCGTAATGTCATATGCTGCATTACAGGGGTAATTTTGTACTTTATTACCTAACCACTAACAGGGTGCTCAGCACTGCTGTTTCATCTTTAAGAAAGTTGGAGTGCAACTAGGGAGATGCTGCTGACTTTAATAAGGGCTTAGGGAGGGAGTTTATCTGTCAGCCGTGTTTTTAACCAAGCAAGTATGTACAGAAGTAGCAGTTTTACCTGCTCCGCTTAACCTTAACCATGCTGGGAAAGACGCACTTAAAATTCAAAAGCATTAACTCGCAGTCAGAGGTTTCCCCTCGCAGACTTCTGGAGGGCCTCATGGCCATGCTTTTCTAATTAGAAGTACTGTATGAATGAGCTGTTCTAATGCTGTTGGTAACACGTTTTGTAATGTTGAAATCCATGCTCAGCATCAAGAAGCTGATTTTTGCTCCCTCATTTCTGATCTCATGACCACTAAAGTCAAAGGAAAATCTTCCGTTGAATTTGCTAGGATTTTTGCCATGGAATTTGAGACAACAGTCATACGTGAACATTCTTGGCCTTGTGTCATGCAAAAATCTATTAAAATTCCCTTTGCCAATGCTTGGACTCTCTTGCAGAAATAGTTCCAACTTTATTCCATGGATAAAATGCTGGCCCTTTTAAAGCATCTAGAAAAATATTCATCACGTCACACTTCATTTGAGTGTTACTTTGACACGCAAAAGCACGAGGGAATGGTTTACTTCTAATGTTATTTAGAAGGGAAGCAATCTTTTTTTTTTCTTCCATAAGTACTTATGAATGGGGATTTTTTTTTTATGTATCTATTTTATCATAGCAGGTCAAAAGTCAGGAATGTATACATTTGAAAGAGAAAACAAAATGTGTCTTCATTTTCTCCTGCTGCTTTTTTCCCTTTGTAGCTTAGTGTGTCACTTCGGGTTGATGTTGCCTGAAACACCCACAGTTTAGGGGCCCAAAGCGCTAGTGCTGAAACTCCAATAGAACTGCTGAGGTCCCCCAGCTTCTGGGTAATGCTGACGACCCAAGTTTGCATTCATCAACAGAAATGATCAACTCAGGGCTAAGAAAATGAAGGAAACAGCTTCTCCCAGACCTTCTCAATCACTTAAAGCCAGCCCAGGGTGGCTAACATAACCTCACTCTCACTTCTTCCAGCAGCATTTGAGGAGGCTCTTGGGAGAGGAAAATTATATTTCACAGGCATCAACCTCCATGCTGAAGGAAATTTGGATGAAATTAAATAGCACAAATTCCTTGTTTTTAACAAAAAGCGTGAAGTGTTTGGTATTTCCAAAATGCCTAGGCCCAAATTACCTAGATTAGATCTGTCAGTCCTGTAATTAACTAGATTGAAGGCAGAAGTGAGAGGTTGTGATGGAAGGTAAACTCATTTGGAATGTTAGAATTAAATAAAAAAAAGGCAACTTTTTACACTCTTTCAAATGATTGCATAATGAAAGGAGTGTTGTACTAGTAAATAGCTAGGATGTAATTACAGCCTATTTTCTGTGATGGCATTCATTTCTCCAGAGCATAAACACAGCAGCAAGGCAACTCATTCCCCAAATCGGCAGTTCATTTGGCCAAGCCTGCGTTTCTCAGTAGACGTTTACTGGCTACATATTTTTCTTTGAACGGTTTATGAATTCTCAGCAGTCATATCTGTTACACAGAAATATGGTTCTTGAAATTATAGCCTGTTTCTGATAGATGCAGGTTATAGAGAACATGCTCCAAGTAATGCATTAATTGCACGAGGCAATCTAAAAACTGCCCGCTTCCAAAAAGCAATTTAATTATAACCAAGTTTGACATCAAAGTGGTGTTGTTCTGGGTGACCCAGCAAATGGAAACCTTCAAAAACAGTGGTATATAGCTTAGGTGCTTAGCAGTCGACACCACATGCCAATTAAGCATCTACCCCTGCACAAAAAATAACTGGCAATGTATAGCTTTTATGACCAAAGGCTGGTTTGTTAAAGGTCCTTTTTTGTGAATGCCCCTTGTGAGCAGCAATTGCAGAATGTCATTACCGGGCCATAAAGAAACATTTGAAAGTAGAAATGGCCCTTGAGGCTTCTGCCAGGCCATACGTGACCATAAGTGCTGGTGCACTATGCCAGCCACAGGGTTCTCTTGCTGCCGCCTGCTCACCCCAAAAACAAACAAACAAAAAAGAAACAGAAGACTCTTGTTTTTGACCAGGTTTTCTTAGCTGTTCTCCCTCACAGGCTGAGAGTGCGGTTTCCAGTGGCCAGTGTTTCAGCTCAGGAAAATGTCATACCGGTTTTGAGATACGTGTCCTTTGTCTTGGCTTCCCTTTCGAGGTCACACCAGACAAACACAGTACAGGCCGCTTGAGGCACTGCGAGCAGCAGAAAGACTTCCAGAGCCCTCCCAGAACTTGGGCACTAAGACTGAAATCTGAGTGTTGGATCCTCAGATCTCACTTTTATAGAATTGTAGAATCATTATGGTTGGAAAAGACCTTCAAGATCATGGAGTTCAACTGTAAACCCCTGCTAAACCACGTCCCTAAGTGCCTTTTACCTTCGCATTTCTTGAACATTGACAAGGATCGTGACTCCACCACTTCCCTGGACTAGTCTTTCCATGTAGAAATTCCTCCTAATATCTAACCTGAACCTCCCCTGGCACAACTTGAGGCCATTTCCTCTTGTGCTATCAGTAGTTGTTTTTAAAACAGTAGCTAAATCTGCAATTAACTGGGAGTTGAAAAAGCAGTGTATCTACATGGGAGAAATACCTTTCCAGCTAATTAGGACATAAAGTTGTAACATCCGTACTGGTTAAATACTGTGCTACTACAAAATTTGGATTAACTGATTTCCTGATTTCCTGGAGGAAAACAACTGCCTTTCATAGAACTTTTAAGCTGCTATGTTCACCTCTCTTTAATACAAACATTGCTGTGAAAACAAAACATACTGGTGGTGTCCAAGCAACTATTTTACCACTAACTGTAATATCTATGGTTTCAAAGTAGAATATTAAAGGTTGGTTTTGTACAACCTTTTGAAGAAAAAAAAATTGTATATATGTGGTGTGGAAAACCCTTAAAATTGCCTCAGGCTTCTGCATCCTTTAGCAGCTGATATCTGCATTTTAGAGTTGTCAGTTGATGATTGCATTTTGACCGTATCTTTAACGTTGGGGCATTGACTTTTAGAGTATAAAGTTCCCCAGAGTGCGCAACCTCTTCAATTTGCCAGATGCTTATGTAGCTGGCTTTCACCTTCTGAAATGCAGCTCCTTACAGAGCTTGTAATGTGGCAACTGGATTCATTCAGCAGCTGTAACAGCAGCTTCCATTCATTGTAACATCTCCAAGAACTGTACGTGTTTCAGTAAAAGTGTGGAACACTCTGTGCGGAAAAACAAGCAAGACTTTTGCTTTTATCATTGTCTCATCGCAAGCATGTAAACAGACGCAGGATAATGTTAATCGATTTGCCAAATGCTATAGGATGAATCACTGATATGGTCTAGGTGGGGGGTAAAAACTCAAACAAAGATTCTTAATCCATTACCTTAGGTCAGGGAACACAGAACAAAATGTTCTGAAGAAATTTAGAAAGTCAGACTGAGAAGAACAGTTCAAACTCCTCATCAAGCCTGAGTCCTCAAGGCAAGGCAGATATTATCAAGAGAAAAGTTTTCTCAGTTTAGGACTGCACAGACATTGCAACCCCAGCTCCCTTCCTGTCTCTGTGCAACATTCATCCTTGACTTTTGTCCCATTTTTCATAAATAGACTACACTACTATAGCATGCAGAACCACAAAGGAAGATATAAGATACTGGCACCTTTTCTAGCAGTATGAAGCTTGTAACCTCTTTATTCCTGTTCCATTGCAGTCCAAAACCTGTATATTTTTCTGGTAAAACTGCAAGTACAAATCTGTACTCATTCATGATATTCACCTTCAAATCACAAAACAACTTACTTTTGTATTGGCAGGAGGCGAGTCAAAACATAGTTATCAGGTGCACAATGGTGTTAAAAACATCATAGTTCTATAAATGTTTGTGCTCTCAAAGCCTGGGGCAGGCTGATTACTGTGAGATGAAAATAACATTGTTTGGACTCTCTGATCCATTTTATGCTTCATGACAGTGTGAGAGCTGACGCAAAACAGAGTTAATGATGGGCAACTGAAGTTAACCACCATACCACCTTTGTTCACAAGCTAGATATATTTATCTATTCATTTTCATCCAGTATACAAAAGATTTGTCCTACGTCACGGTTCAATCTATGACCGTAAATTAAGTCCCACATGTTGGGCTAGACAATTTTTAAATTTTAGCATCCCAAATCCTGTTGACGTGTTGCAAGAACAAATTGAATTTCTACCAGTTCATGTTTTTTTTTCCAGATAGTCCATTGAGAAATAGTATTTTTTGCACTATTAGATGTGCTTGAAGAAAAGCATAAGAAGAAGCTGGTTGCTGCAATATAGATGGAGCTATTGGAGATAATGGAGGAGGGAAGTCATAAAATAGAGAGAGGGTGAGGCAAGCTGAAAGAAATGGTCGTTTCAATTGTGCAGCAATATTTTTTTTTTTGGTATAACTAAGAAAATGTGACTGTCTTCTCCCAAACAAATTAAGTATATCAAATATATATTGCAGGTTTGTAACATTTTCACATACAAAACTGGAAACAGAATTAGGGATAAGAAAACAACTGGAGTTCAGTTGTTTGAATTAAAATGGTCTCTGTTGAGCCACGCATGTTAAAGAGGAATCATTCCAATGATCTTCTTCGTTTTTCTTTCTCTGGTTACTTCAATTTTCGGACAGTCATACTACTCTGGCACAGAACCTGGATACTGCAGTATCATGAAATAGGTATACTCAAAGACATACTGAAGGCCCAGACCAGAAAGCAAAATTAGGTCATTCTGTAATTTCTGGCACATGGTCGGTAGCCAAGTCTGTCACCACCAGGGCTTCATTTGTTTTAGAAATTATTTGAAAAGTCTTCAAAGTTGTATAGGTATCAGCTACAACCTAATAAAACTCAAATTTTTATGCTTCTTACATAAAGGATCTACCTTTGCAGACTAAAAGGCTTGAACAGTTTGCTTAAACAGAGCTGGACAATAGCTCTACAGTTAACAGTTAACTGAACATTAACTGTTCTTTAAATCAAGTCACAAAACTGTAGAGCCCTACTTGCAACTACGTTAGTTTTTTTAAAAAAGAAAGTCATTTAAGTGAATGTTTACACCTATCATAATTAAGGAGAGCACAGGCTGAACCTGAGCTAGACAAAACAGAAGCTCATGCTCTTTTGTGAAATCTGGATCTTAATTACATGTTGAATTGAGTGGATGGTACTGTCTCAAAATTTATTCAAAGGCTCATGTTTAGTTTTGCTAGCATATAGACCCTTTGGGTTGACCAATGATGCTTAATGTAAGTTTTTACAGTTTAAATATTTGATTGTTTGTTTCTTAAGTCTATTTTAAGCAAATAAACCCTGCAAAACCAGGCAAGGCACAGGGAAATGGAAAAGTGGAAAAGGGGAAAAGGGAAAGGGGAAAGGGGAAGTGAAAGGAGAAAGGGAAAGGAGAGGGGAAAGAGAAAGGAAAAGAGAAAAGGAAAGGGAGAGGGAAAGGGAACCCCAAAACTTCTGGAAATGGTTTTGGGTATATTTTTTAATCTTTCCAGTATTTGTGGAATGCATTGAATCAAGTACTGCCCTGTAGTCCTTCAAAGGATAATTTGATGGAACTGGTATGCTAAAGATAAGTTTTCCTTCCTTAACTCTTGAGGCTAACCTTTGATTAGAAGTTTTTAATATAATTAATTCAGGTGCTACTGATAAAATATTCACAGATCCATATGACAAGAAAGGATTAACTAAAAATAGAAGAGGCAAGTAAAATAGATTTTGCTGTGCTGAACTGCAGAATCTACTGAAATATGCATCAGAAATTGCATTTCCCAACAAGTCTTAGAAGTGTTTTAAATGCAATGCATTGCTCATCTCCTTTCTCTTTCCCAGTGAACACATTTGGGGACATCCTAAGGTAATGAAGACTGATGTTTTCCATTTCACATTATCTTTCTGCCAGAACAAGTGCAGGGCACAACACGGAAGCACAGGTCTGACAGGATATCAGAAAACAGCCCTCGGGCCAGAAGAGGAGCAAGAAAGATTTCGCAACTGCAATATCCTGCTGAAAGATGGGCTCCAGTCTTTTGTAAAGGCAATTGTGGAGGCCATGGAAGTAATAGTTGTTGGGAGGGTAATCATACATTAGAATAAGGCCCAAGACCTAGCAAGGTAGGAACTGGAGATAGAAACTGAGAGGACAAGTATGTGCCAGGTTGCTTACAACAGTCTCAAAGTTGCTGTTTCTAGGATTGAGGGTCATGTAAAGACTTTAAGGAGAAGGTGAGGACACTGGCAATGAGAGCTAATTTAAAAAGTAAGCTGGTAACATCATCTCGGTGCCAGTGGTACTCTGGAGTTTTGAAAAACAGCCTTACTACCCATATGCCTCTTCCTCCAGACACAGGTACTTGCACTTTCTTTGCACTGTTGAAAATAATATGCATAGGCCACAGACTAATCAAAATCTATTCCAGCACAAACTACGGAGCCTGCTAAACATTCCAAGATGAAACTGATGTGAGCTCAAGCTACCAAAAATAATTTCTGTATTTGGCATTCTTGGTTGTACATGTCACTGGCTTCTTCCAAGTTGCATATTTTCCTAGACAGCATGCAAACTATTTATTCAGAGAACAAGCAATAAAGGCAATGAGGGCACACTACATTCCCACAGGATGCCAGGAGAGGGTTTCTCTTTGGAAATGGTCTGATGACCCTCTGGCTATTACCCCATGTGTAGTACCAAGTTGTCTGTGAGGATGAACAGGCGTAGCTTTAACAAATAGGCACGGCAGGTCCCAGTCACCGAGCTCAGCTTTTCAGTGGCTGTGCTACAGAGGACTTTGCTTAGTCAGGTAGAGACAAAACCTAGTTTATTGTCTCAGGTAGGGGACTGGATAAGCGATTTGGTTTGAAAAGGAGCAATGTGTCAGAAAACACGAAATATTATTTTGTAACAGTTATTGTGCTTATGTGTTCCCAGGTGTTTTCAGCTTACACTTCTGGAGACAACACTGTTTTATTGTCAATGACTATCAAGGGGCCTTTGACAAAACTGGGGTGAAGAGTGAGGTTTTACCTATATTTATGTTTTCAGGGAGCACCACATCTGCAGCTGTGAAGATCTGGCCTATTGAGAAGCAGTGATTGGATCTGTCTATTGGAGAACAAAAAGATAGTGTTTGTTCTTTTTTTTTTTTTAACGCCAGTAAAAACATTTCTAGGATTTGCCTTCAGTTTCAGTTAGAAGTCCAGAAATGTGTTTCAGAGAATGTAGTGGTTTTGCTACTCCAGACCTGCGCCACTAAAAGATAAATGTTTGCCACGTACATTTTTTCAGATCTAGAGGAGAATTCTTAACTTAAAGGCATGCTACCTTCCCACTTCCCACACAATTCATACATCCCACGGTTTTTGCATTTACTTGGATATCTGATATCCTGAATGTCAAGTGGCCTAAATCTACTTGATGTCATCCTTCAGAGCCTGATGTATATCTTATCCAGCCAATTCTATTCTTGCTTTGGGCCTGCCTACACATCTGACTAGTGAGGGCTTGTTTGCCTTTGCTTGGGGTGCTTGAAAGACTTCCTCAAGACCTGCCTAAGTAAGGCTTGCTCTTAAAAGCATTGCTGGCATAGTAATGTCACATGGAAAAGAAACACACGACCCAATTTGTTATAGTTATAACAGCAAAAATTCTAATGAAGATGCATTTATACTGGCCAAAAGTGCTTCATTCTATTCTGAGAACTGATCTAAGCAATACCAACAAGGAAATTCATTCGCCAATCTAAATTAGGTTTGTCCTTTTACATGTACAGAAATAGCTTCACTCATTAAAGCCCAGTTACGTATAGACTAGCATTAAATAGCTTTCTCTGCCTTGAATGCATTAAGAAATCAGTTTACCTCCTTTGTCCTTAGTTTTCATGCTGGGAGGAGGCAGTAGCTATTGTCTCTATTAACCTTCTTCTCTTGTGTAAGGGGCAGGAGACTGCAAAGCCAGTGCTCAATCTTCTATTTTCTTTCCCTTCATTTCCAGATACAGTATGGTGGGGTTGTAAAGGAGCTTTTTTTTTGTTATGTGTCTTCTTTTACATATTCCTGTGTCCCTGCTAGGTTTCTCTTATTTTTAAATCAGAAATCTGGACGATTTTTCAGAATAATTCAAGAAATAGGGTAGCATACATTTTTTTTTTGTATTTTATGGTGCCTATACTAAAAAACATCACTTGACTTCAACAATTCATACAAATAGATATCCAGTACCTGAGAGAATCAGAGTTTCACTTCATTTGTCATTTCATCTGGTTGAAGTAATGAATCCCAACTTTTTCTCCTATCCCACGCACTTCTCAGCAGGATTTGTGATTGAAAAGCTGACAAAGCCCCAGAAGACTAAGCTTAGTCAGTAGTGTTTTAAAATCCGAGGACAGCAGCAGGATTTTTGAAGACGTTGGGCAGAAGCAACAATTATGGCAGTCTTTAGGCTTACATTTAACATCATATAGTCATTCCAGGCAAACTTTGTTCCCTAGCAAAAGTTGTCTGCACATTACAGATGCACGACTTCCGAATTGCCAGATTATGGGATTACTCCAAGAAAAATTTTGCAACAGCATCTGATTCCTTCCCCATGAAGTGATTTTCCACGACACTTTGCTCCTATAGCACACTGGCAGATGAAGAGAGAATGAGTAATGAAATGCATTTGTTAACCATGCATATAATGATAGATGCAACCACCCATGTCTTGTTTAAGGAGTGCACCCTACAGATACGCTTACAGCAATACAGACATGACAGGTCAGTAAGATCCCTTTTACTTTACTTTGCCAGATGATAGGAAATCCTGGGGATGGAGAAGGAAATGGTGCATCAAGGAGGTAAAGCAGTGGAAGCAGGGGTCAGGATTCAGCCTAAGACAGGAGGTTTCTGTCTTTAATTAGACTAATTATTTAATTACACTAGTTCAGCTGAAAAAGACTGCAGAACTGGATAAAGCTTGACTTTGGCTTCAAAAATGATCTCCTGCATAGCACCCACTAGAAAAAACATAAGGGTGAGAAGGACAGTTTCCCAAGAAGCAGTTCTCCTGAGTGGCATTTTCTTTTGCAGAAAGTACATCTCAGAGCCTTTCTCTGCTCTGTCACAAAACCAACTGCTGTTTCCACGGTAATCCCAGTGCTTTGGGGGAATTACCGTTTCCTCCCGCCCCGCCGCAGCACGGAGGGGAAGCAGCGCACACAAGAGAGGTCAGGCTTCCCGGGCTACGAGCCGCGTCTGCACCTTCTGTGCTCAGGCCACGCTGATTAATTTAATGTGACCCAGATGGCAGATGCAAGAAGTTTGCTTTGGAAGAAAAGACAGAGAGGGACCTGGTGGCCTCGGCCTTTGGAAACAGTTGCAGCCGGTTGAATTCAGGGGCAGGGGCTTTCTCTTGCTTTGTCTGTAAAATGCCTTGTACTACAGCACGGGAATAATACAGCTAATTACAGGCAAAGGTTTGCTGTAAGGGACTGAGGTTAAGATATATTATGATGCAGTCTTTAATTACTCAATTTCCTGCCTTTTGGGTACTTACATTTACAGCCTGCACATTCTTTTATGAGTGCAATAAAGAGAGAAATAATGCTTTTAGCTAGTTTGAAAAGCATAGCGTTATTTTAAGTGGCTTTATCAGAACCAGCTATTTTTGAGAGCCGGAAGCTTTTCTTTTTTGTTTTAAAGGTAAATATTGTGCAATGGTGTATATGTACTGCAAACATAAAAAGGAATTCCAAAAAGCTCTTAATAGGGCCTAAAAGAAATGCTGAATAGCCTGTTTGCAATGACCAGGGTACAGGTTGAAGATAATTTATCCTTTATTGTTTATACTAATTTATAATTTTTTTTTTGATCTTGGTATCTGCACAAATAACTATTTATTTTTATTGTGACTTTTGGTTTAAAATGGGAATTGAGGGTTTTTTCATTTGCCAGGACTGAGTAGGTCTTTCAAATACTATGATAGGCTACACCATAACAAATTTCCTGATGCTTTTCCACCAGAACATAAAATTCTACTGCTGCGTGTTGTACAAGAAGCTACAATATCTAGGCCGTATGATGTGCTCTTTTTCCTCCATTTTCTTTCTGTTTTGGAAAACTTGCTTTTTTCCTTTCTCTTCTCCTCAATGAGTTGTGCATTTTTGCCTGGGCAGAGAGAGCAAGTTAACTTATAAGGTGATACATTGTAATACCAGTTTTGAAGGTAAACTTGAACTCCATGATGAAGATAATGATGAGTTTTGGCTCAAAAATGATGGCATGAAGTTAATCCCCACAGGCTCCTTAAAAGGACAAAGCTTTGATTTTCTTTTCATCACAGTCTATACTGTGACCTTCTCTTCCCTCCATTTCTAAAAGGAGAGGAAACAGGTTCATCGCGTAGCTGTCAGTTTCAGGGCAAGCTGTGCTTTCTTGCGCCCCTCTGTGGTGTTCCTCCAGCAGCAGCAGAGCGCATGAGCCTCATCACCTGGCGCCTGGCTCTGTAATCTTCCTCCTTCTCCTCCCCTTCCTCCTCTTCCCTGAGCACCTGGAATAAACACTCACAGCAGCTTGAGTGCTCTGGCCCCACTCGGCCCTCTGCCCAGTGGTAGACGCAGGGTCAGCGTTGGTGGAGCAGTTGGTGAAGGCACCACCGTTCTTCGTGAACTTTCAGCATGGGCATGCAAGCAGTCAGCCCAGGGAAAGGCAGGGACCGTCTGTGCTCCATGTCGGTGCCTCAAAAGCTGTTTTGCCAGNCCTGGCTCTGTAATCTTCCTCCTTCTCCTCCCCTTCCTCCTCTTCCCTGAGCACCTGGAATAAACACTCACAGCAGCTTGAGTGCTCTGGCCCCACTCGGCCCTCTGCCCAGTGGTAGACGCAGGGTCAGCGTTGGTGGAGCAGTTGGTGAAGGCACCACCGTTCTTCGTGAACTTTCAGCATGGGCAGTCAGCCCAGGGAAAGGCAGGCACTGTCTCTGCTCCATGTCGGTGCCTCAAAAGCTATTTTGCCAGCCCATGCCTCCCCTCCCTGCCGCCCACAACAGGGCTTTGGGTGATTTGCAGTCCCTTTGATCCAAGCTTGAGGGCTGCGACAAATTAACCTGCCCGGCTGGTTGGAGCCGGTCAGGTAGCCTCTTCCCCACTTAGGGCTCCTTCATCTTCCCTTCCTGTTTGCTCTGGAGATAATTCACCTCTTGCCTCTTTGTTTTTTACCCTAACGGAAGAGGGTGGAAAACCTGGTTTGATACCGCTCTGCACAGGCAGGAAAGTCATCATCAACCGTGCAAGTGGAGATATGGATGATGATCACAAAAAGTAAACGAAATGGATAATACCTGTTCCTGAATATTCTCCACACCAACCAAACCAGATAGAGCCCATTTTGTGAACATAGGCAAACGCATTTTATTTTATATCAGAGCAGCCCCATAGAAAACAATGAGTATAAAACGCAGCTTGTGCAGAAATGTTTGAAGGCTGGTGACCACAGTTAATATGTTTCGTGGGTTGCAGTAGAAGAGTAAGTGGGGCTGAAGAGCTGGGAGGTAATGTCTCCTCTCGGAGCAGAGCTCCTGACTGCAAAACTGGAGCAGACAGACCCGGCAGCAGCCTTACGCCAGATTTGCATGGTATTTATCTTCTGCACAGTGTTTACTTAGAGCAGTAAACAGAACATTCAAGCCCTTAATTACAGAAACCAAACAATTAGGACAGAGAAAATATAAAATAAGTATCTTTCTGCTGCTTCTCGGTGAGGAGTAAGACAAGTCTGTGTTTTTGAGGATGAGAGAAAGATGCTCAGATGGTTTCTAATAATTCTTTTCCTAAAGAGAGCACAAGTTTAAGTAGTAACACAAGATAATGAAACCCAGAATTCAGGCAGATTTGGGTTTTGGTTGATAGCTCCAATTCACATATGTTGAAACCGAGTTGTCTGCTTTCAAAGCTCATGAGCAAACAGCTCCATTTGGCACTGTTGAGAGCAGAGATATCTTATGGGGTGTGGGGAGGAGAAAGTTTGAAAAACTAAGGCTTAAGAAAAAAAATACTGGACAAAAATTTCCACAAATGCTCCAGAACAGGATATGAGGCCTGTGAAGAAACGATAAATTCATGAAGAGGTGAGGAGGGATCTTTACACAAGTACTGAGGGGAAGATCTAATTGAATGGCTGATTGGGAAGCTTGGAATAGAGAAGGCTTTGGAGAAAATCTATCTATATATTTAGGGTGATAGGATAGGGTGGGTCTTAATGTACTATTTTTATTTCATTTTTTTGTTGATGTTATTTCATTTTCCTATTACCAGAGCTTCCCTCGAGGAGAAAAGCCATGTTAACAGTGATTATATTTCACCTTTTCATTCTGCATTTTACACCATCCATATGGCTAGTCGTCATCACATCTGAGATGACTCCGATCATCTGCTGCATGGCATACACAGTCAGTTCACTTGAACTCATTACACGATATGGCCATGTCTTGGATTTACTCTGTGGATCTTGCATTGCTGACATGCTGACACACATGGCGCTGAGTGGTGTGCCTAATGCACTGACAGCTTATATGATGACTCTGTCATGAACTGAGTTCATCACCAGTTCATCGCCTCTAGATTGAGCATTGGTGGTGTGGTCCTAACCTTTACATGAAATGCCAAGGTCTTTGGGTCAGAGAAAGCCCATTCCTGTGTCAGTACTACTGCACATAGCACTGAGGCCTCTCAACCCACAGCTGAGATTCACACTGGCACACAGTGAGCAAGTGACCTCTTGGAATATTGCTTTCACACACAGTAGTAATTTAAATTTGGGTAAAATTAATGAAAAATGTTGGTATTGAGCACCGCCAGAGCTGTCCTAATGATGTACACCAATGATGAACCGAGCTTAAAGCATATTGCAACAGGAGCAGTCAGACTTGATGACTCATGCACAGGGGCTTAATAATGCTGGAAAGAAAAGTCTGTGTATCCAAGCTGATGATGAGGACCCTGGAGCACCTGCGAAACAAAGAAGATCCAGTGCTTCTTCACTTGCCAAATATCTTCTGAATAGTCCTGACTGTCAAGGAGATGCTGTGAACACGTACGCAGTATATTTTAACGAACCATGAAGAATCCAGGGTCCTAGTATGCTTAGTGAGAGAGACGGGCATGCTGGCAGAGGATGGACATGTTTTAAAAGGTGAAGCAATTCAAACAATCAAGACCTCTGCTCCCCATCTTAGGGATCCCAGGTAGAGGAGACCCCTCCTTTTCCTTGACACCAGTCAAGTTGAGAAATGGAGAAATGGAGAAAGTTGGCATTTTAGAAACTCAGAGAACAGAATTACTGTCTTCAGTTTTTCTTCCCTAATTCTACTTCCTTCAAAAAGACAAAAGTTTGACAAAATGAATCCTTCTGGAAACAACAGTAGAAAAAATTATTTCACATCCATGTATAAAATCCAAGCTTTAAAATTCTTGTGCCAAAAACTCATGCAAAATATTATGGCTCTCTCAGTAATTAACCCCAGCTCTGTTTCTGTTTCAGAGTTGCCTGAAGGTCTGACAAAGCCCTGGAAAGACTGTGGAATGCTTCATGACAAGTAGCAGGGATGGCACCATTTTTATGATTAGACATGTTTCATTTTCTAGTATTGGCTTCTCTTTCCAGCACAAAAAAAAAAAAAAGAGAGAGAGAAAGAGAGAGAGAGATTAATAATACGTTAATCTTTGTGAAAAGATGTATCTAAATGACATGGGAACCTTGGAAATAATGAAATCTGAGAAAGGGAAAAAAAAATAGTTCTCCACAAGGTGTATAATTTGATGTGACTTTAACATTCTGTCACATCAGCCCTTTAGGTGATCTTAAATTAATGCCCAGTGATTTTTACAGAAGAAACTCTTCAGTTTGACTTTTTTTCTTTTTTTTTCTTTTTTTCTTTTTTTATTTTAAGCTAAGGGAAGTATCTAATAAGTAAAAGGAAATATATATACATGAATAAACAGTCTCTGAGGTATGCTTATAGATATGGAGGTTATGGTTCTAGACATTAGTAGTAGTAGATTTACTTGATTTTAAGCAATTCTGTATCCTTACGTTCAGATTTAGTGAAATAGAATGAAATCCACAGCAAATGCAAAGCCAGATGTGAAGAGAAGAAAAGCCCTTTAATGGTTCTCATAAAATCTCTTGGCTTGTGGTCTCCATGGTGTTTTTCTCCTTAAAAGGTATCAGCATTTGCAGTTACAACGGTTTGTAAAGGATATGTAGGCAGTATAGTTGCATCATTTTTCCTCCTTACCAGTGCTTATTTGAAATTCTAATGATTTTCTTCATCACTTGTTCTTACACAATTTGCCAGTGCATTCAATTTCAATTAAGCCTGAATCCATGCAGTATATCAAACTGACTGTTCAGCTCTGTATAAAAGCATAGGAAAGTTTAGGGCCACAACATTTATTTATTAAAATTTTGCTTGGTAAGCTAAAATGAATGGAAATGAATCTTCTCGATTTCAAGCATGTCCTAAGGCAGCAGCTTGCAGAACAATGCTGATCATGACACTGGTTCTAATTTTCGGTAATTGAGTACTTGTTTCACAGTACTCTGCCTCTTGTGGTAGAGCGTCTGGATTGTAGAAGAGAGTCCTGGTAATTTCTTATTCCCAGCCTAAATCCTTTCTCCTGCTTGACGTCTCTTAGGACACAAGCAAGGCTTTGCACTCGTGTTTACTGTGGCTCCCCTCTGCAAGTCGTGTGTACTGCAAAGTATTAGAAGTTCTCCCTGTTTGATGGACACACTTCGATAGCAACATCTTTCATGGACTCTTCCAGATTGTGCAATGACAGATCAGTCGTGTCAGCAGCTTCATTTTTACCATGTGTCTCAGCCAGTCCTTCCCATTTTCCCTGCTGGATTCTATGGAGATAAAGTGGCTGATAACTTCGACTAGGGCTCCCTAGGTGTTATGAATCCATTCAATGTGTGATCTGATATTTTTATGAAAATTTGTTTCAAAGTTTCCACATCTGTCTGTTGAGATGGAAAGAAGACCTAGAGCTGAGGTTTTCTGCTTATGAATCATCACTGTAGGTTTTCAATGACCAAACCTTGCTTTAGTCCGTGAACACAGATGCCACCTAGAGACTTCACTCTGTCCTAGATATGCATGTTGACTTTCATATTGTTGCTAGCGTAAAAAATTAATTCATCTCTTGTGCTTCAACAATTCCAAACATAATGCTAGAGGTGGGGTTATTCTCACCCAGAAGTAGTTTGGAAAGGAATTTCTTCCTGTCCTATCCTCTACAGCTAAATAGATAAGACAAGGGATCAGTAGATATATTATTTATGCCAGCAAAGTAATGTGACCCATCATCCTCACAAAAGGGGCCCTCAGTCCTAGGGAAAACAGTTTTATATCGTATTGGAGTTGAATGAAGATTTCATTGATGTTGGTTTGATGGGTTTTAGGAAGGAGATAAATCCTGCCCTTGCTTTAGTGTAATTATGGTTCACAATTTGGGGAATTACTATGGCATTTGACATATTTATAGACTTATTTTTAAATTTTCTTCTCTCACCTCCAAAAGCCCTTCTGGGTTTGTACATTTTCCTTTAATGTGAAAGATTCCAGGAATAGAGTTTTCTATCTATCATATAGTCCACACAATGCTTTTAATTGATTTGGATCTCCACAGCTTCTTCAAATTTTCAGATGACTACACACTGAGAGACATTATTGCTAATAATAGAATGAGTAATAAGCTGTCATCTCAACTTGTTGAAATACAAATACTTCAGAGTCCCTCTTAGAAGAGGAAAACTGTCATACCAGCAAAGAAACTGAACACGAACAGCTTGGTTCAAGCTGATATAATTGGTTGATAAAATAAGGATGCTGATTCATTTGGAATTTGCCCTTCCTTAAGTATACATGGGCAGTTTGTGAGGCATGAGAGTCAAGAAGAAGTATTGTCGTTTGCAATTATTGAGAAGGAAGGTGCAGAATATAGCATTTTCCCTTCACATCTCTTGCTCAGCTTGAAATCATTGTTCTGTTCTTTCTTTTGTTTCTGTTCATCAATGACCTTCATTTGCTGGTGACCCCAGTGTGCAAAATGGTGCAAAGAAGGAATGGGGGACGCTGTGTTCTGAAGGACATACATCCTTGTGGTTTCCCACTGCCTTCACTCCCTTCATCCATTTCTGTAACATGGATTCTTAGATTATTTCTTTACTTTTGCAAAGCATCAGAAAAGATTTGCAGTAATTTGAGAAAAATAGTTACTAATAATAAAAACTGGAGAGTTTCTACTACATTTTTTTTTATCAAAGAGAGAAATTTCCTGCACATTTCCCCATTACCTTTCTATAACCTCATCAGTTCTCATATCCAGATCTGCTTCCGAACATACATTTATATCTTGTGATATAATGTGAAAGTAGTTGTGGTCATTACTCAGCCTGGGCAAATTTCATGGTAATGTTTGATTTCTTTGTTTTTAAAAGATAAGCTGGCTAAGGGACCATATCTATTTATAAATTCTTCTCCTACCCCCTAGATTAAAAGAGACTTCATGAAGCGTTTGACATATGGGAAAGGCTTTCTTTTTAATGTAGTAGCTAACTGAAGAGGCAACATGGGGGTGTAGTTCTGTGTTTCCTGGCTAGTTTCTGAGCCAGCTAAGGGTGTCATGGGTGAAATATATAATTAAAACATACATTTTTAAATGAGTGAGTATGTAAAAAGACCTCACTGTTAGTTAACCTTGGAAATGATATCACATAGATACAAGAAAAAGATGCAGTCTTTTAACCAGAAATATAGCTGCTCAAATCATGCACTCACTGGTGGGGGGGGAAGACATATGTAACTCCCCCCCGCCATAAATTATTTATCACCATCTGGGCAGGATTGGGCTTGCCATGGCTGATGCTCTCTGCCCACCTTGTTCTCAATTCCTCTAGCAGAAAGATGTGTATGCGAGCATGCAGATGACACTGACATGACTAAAAGGAAGAATTTGATTCAGGGGAATACAGGCTTGAAATCTGAAGTTTATTAAATAAGGTAAAGCTAATAATTTGGCCTTACCTGAATGCAACTTCCTTGAACACAGAAACCACTATAATTCTATTCCTACAGAATATTACAGAGTTCGGGATCTAGGTGAAAAACAAACAAAAAAAAATGCAGATGACCAAGTTTGTAGCTCCAGGGCTCATAAGGCTTGGGAGAGAAGCTATTGCTCAAAATAAATTTTCTTTAGATATGGAAAGGCATTGCCTAAATTTGTTTATTCCGATATTTCTTAGAGTGTTTGTTGTCAAAGGGCATAGAGAAACAGTTCCTGTTATGTTCTGCCTGATGTAATCCATCTGTGCTAGCAAGGAGGGAAGTCCTATGTTATTGGTTATTCTGATCTTTTACAGTCAGTGCAAGTTTGGTGGTGGCATGCTCAAAATAGTGCTACTGGAAGGTTATATGCTTAATATAACTTGCTATATGCTGTACTGCAATAACAGTCAGCCTAACTTGCAGCGCTAATGATAACTGTAGCTGAAAACTGGAATTTCTCATATCACTTAGGAAGTGAGCGGGAAAGAAGACTAGAGCATATATCAAGATAATGGCATTCAGTTGAATTTCCTGAACAGTACAAGCCAGAGACTATCGTTATATCAAGATGCCTGTCAAAAAAAAAAAGATAGTCATTCTTAAATTAAATGACAAACTCCAGATATGCTCTGGCACGACTGTCTGTACTGCAGTAGTGTGGCGTCTCAACTCATTACTGTCAAGGGAACTGTATTTATTATTTAAGGACCCTATCTTATTGAAGATGTGTCCTTGCAGTGGTAAAATATGGCATCTGCTGTGTATTACTGTTTCATTCTCATAGTGCAATCAATACTCTAATATGTTATGGTCCTTTTAGAATAGTGTTATTGTTTTCAGAATAAACATATAGCCAAAAAATGGAGAGGAAATGGACGAAGGGAAATGTTCCACAGAGGGAAACATTTTACAAACAGCAGTGGATCATCCAAGCATGCTCACTGCTGTGCTTCAGGAAAACAAGTCATTTAACAGATGTTTCAAATTGTGTGTAAAATATAAAAGAGCATATTGGGGAAAAATGTATTTAATGCTAGAATACTTGTCTGTCTATTGTAAGAGTATTAAATGTAAAACATGAGCTAGCTTAAAAATATTAAATTACATACGGCTTTACCCTTGAAAAACGTATCTTTATCTTTTTCAAATTATTCTCTTTTTTCTCAAGATTTGAAGAGATTGATTTGAGTTTGATATGTTTTTCTGTCAAAGACACAACTGAACAAATTCCTACTCTCTTGTTCTTTTTAGTGAATTTTATTTTCCTTATTACTTTGCTTTTGTTCTGTGAAAGATCTTTTAAGCAGGGTAGAGATGTAGTCATATACAATAAAACAGTAGGTGAATGTCACAAGGCTCACAATCCCATATGCATAAACAGAGAAGGAACTGTACTGTGGAGACTGCAGACAGACTGCCCAATGCACTGAGCCTCCTAGAAGTGAGATGCATAAATTATAGTTTAAGAAGGATCAGTCTAATAAATTTGTTTTTTAATGACTTGACATTCTTACGCAGAGTAATATGGGAGAGTAATATGGGCCACTAGGAAATCTCAAAGCTGGCAAGGAGTAGGAATGTATGAATTGTCACACACATAACTGCCTGTGACACCAACCTTTCAGTCTGTCATAACTCAATGCAAGCTCAAGCAAAATGCAAGCTTTTCTGATGGCTTTGGAGGTGCTCTGAAAGAGCTGTGCTAAAATAGACGAGACGGTCAACACGTGGTCGTTGTCATGACATGAAGGGGCCTTACCCTGCTTGGGAAAGACATCACTGCACTGAGACGGGCAGAGCAGAAAAGGAGCAGCTGGAGGCACTACCAAGTGTCTTCTCATAACATGTGCCAGATGAGTTGTGAGTTGCTCTTTTTTTTTTTTTTTCCCTTAATCTTTTATAAGCCTTTTCTGAAAAGACATTACTGAAAAAGTAGCTAACACCTCCTGAAGTAATGGACTTTCTTTTCGGCTATCTGACTGAGGTATATAGCATTTGGGGTTTGTAATTTTTCAAGATCTGGCTGATTTGCATAGGCATATTGTTTCTTTATAAGCAGAGCTGGCAGTGCTGCCAATAGTTACACTTGGCCAGCAATTTCCCTTGTAAAATCCTGCTTCTGCTGGGGTAAATTATTTTTCAGTGCTCTGAAATTTCTTACGCCAGGCCTCTGCCTCAGGGTGAATACTGGCAGTTTTATTTTACAGTTACTCTTTTGGGATTTTTTTTTAAGTTTCTGCCAAAAAAAAAATCATCTGTTCTCAAGATAATTATGGCATGATGCCTTTTCCCATGTCCCCAGATTCTTAAAAGGGCAGGACAAGGTTGTCATGCTTTGTAGCAACAACTTGACATCTCAACAGGGAGACACACATGCATGTCACTGTGGAAAAAAACTGCTCCGCTCATGAAAATTCGACCAAATGTGGTTAAAGGCACAAGCCTTTGAAGCATTTCCACTCCCCTGTGCTAATTTGAGGCTCATGAGGGTTTCTGGTGCTCCATCCCTGCAGGCTTAGGGCTCCACAGCTGAGCGCGACGCTGCACTCGGCCGATCCCAGGGCTGATGCTGCGGCAGCAGTGGCAGCGCTGGGGCAGCCAGAGGCTCTTGCGGTGCCTGTCCTGGCCCCGGGGCCCAGAGCAGCAGGCGCCTCCAGCCCTGGCATTGGGAGCGCAAGCACTGTCTGGGGGAGCCGCATTTGGCTGGATTCTGCAGCTGTTATGGCGGAGAAAAAGGATGGAGCTGGGCTGGCTAGGGGACATTTCTGCAGCCCTTATCTAGGGAGTCAGGGAGCTGCTTTTTTTATTTTTATTTTATTTTATTTTTATTCAAACCAAACCCAGAGGCTTTCGAAAACCTCTAGAATTTAAGAAAATCAGAGGGAAAAAACATGTCCATCTCTTCACTCTCTAGAAGGTCTGGGTCTAAAACCGGGCTCTGAAAATGCCCAAGTTTTAGCATTGCTCAGTTACATGACCAAAACCAAAACACAGTGCTTAATCCCATGTCTAATACTTTCCCCACCCTTTGCACCCCAAAATGATTATATATATTTTTAATTTTGATTTCTGGAAGCATTATTTTACAGTGCTGTCAATTTTATTTGTTGGCACTGTAAGTCAGTGAATCTGATTTTACTTATCACAGTCGCAAGGCAGACTTTGCAAGATAAAATTTCTTTTTGTTTGAGGCTGTAAGGACCCTGGAGACTTTGAAGTGAAGGTTCAGTAGAATGGTCCTAGACTACCGGTGAAATATAGACGCTAATAAGATCTTGTGAGGAGCTGAAGTCCTTTGCCTTCACGCAGGTCTGATAAGGGAGAAACATTGTCTTAGATAACTATAAGCCTCTGAAGAGAGATCAGGCTGAATATTCAAAAGCTTTCTAATATCTATCAAGGAGATACATCAAAGAACTTATCCAGCCAGGCCTTCTCACCTTGTCAGCGAGAAATGAGCCTTGCATTTGGAGGCACTCATTAGGACAAGCAGAGAATTTGTACATTCCATGAATTTATATCCACAGTCCTTGTGCTCCCAGAAGAAGCCCCATATTTTATAATTGAGATATTTTGAGTACAGTGGTACTTCTCCCAACAAATATGGCATATATGTGAGAGGAGAAAGTCCCACGTTTTGGCGAAGAGGACTTAGAATGGCTTGCATATCTGGATCTTTTGAAAGGGAAGGCAAGATGACTTGTGCAGAAGAAAAGCATTTGTAACAAAGAAAGAGAGTTGCTGAAATGGCTAGCCAAAATAGGACTTGGCAATCAAAAAAATCCCCCTGTGTTTTCCTGAGGTCTGTTCAACTGGCCATCTTGGATAGTGCCACCACTTGCCCTGTGGTCCTTGACATTCTTCCAAGCAACATGAATCCTGGGTGAGAAATGGGCGTACAGCATTGTCCGTGAAAAAAAGAATAATGCAAGAAAACAGGCCCCAGGCACAAAGTTAGCTTTAATTTGGCTGTTGTGCTCCATTGTTTCAGAGGACACAGGAACTGCTGTGTTACATACTGAAGAAACAGACCTGATCTATTCTGATCACAGTCTGACTGTATAACTCACACTGATAAATAGCTTCTTTTATACTAAACATCTGTGGGAAAGACTGCTTCCCATGCTGGCCGAATGCCTGCTAAATAAAACCCAGAGGAAATTGGGCAGGCAGTTCTGCATGCCATTGTGAGAGAGGTTAAGGTTCAGCAATGACCTCTGGTCCCTTGCCCCTTGAACTGATGGGGCTAGATGCACCATGAGGTTGGCTTGCTAAGCCTCTTGCAAAGTCTTTGCTTTGCTACAGCTTTGCCTTGCCTTGAACGATTAAGCTATTCTTGAATGGCATTGGTGATCACAGCTTTGGAAACCTGCTTTAGATGGCCAGAGTCCTTCTCTTCCTTTCCCATCAAAAACCGAGGTCAAAAATATACAAAATAATTAAAAAATAGAAATAATATAAAATGCAGAAGCCAGACTATACTTTTTTCAAGATGCTCAATTTGTGGAAGAAAGTTCTATTAATAGTAATTTACCATTTGCATAATTGGTTGCATGCAGAAAAGAAATCTGTAAAATTATAGGCCAATAATCTTTTTAATAAATGTATTCATCCCCCTAAAATAACCAGTTATCAACTGTGAAGTAAATACTGGCTGTGCTCTAAAGACAGCTTTTGCTGATGAATGATTCAATTAACTAGACTACAGAACTCTTTTAAAACATTTGCTTAAATCCCAGTGAAGCATCTTGGTGCTTTCACAATGTATCTTATGGCAATCCTATCAAAGGCACTGTGAATACAAAAGTCACACTGCAGTGGGATTTTGCAGTTGACTATTTGATGCTGGAGAACAATGTAAGCTCAGATACGTTCAGGATACTAAGGAGAATAGGAAGGATTTCACTGAAGAAATGAAGTATTATTATGAAGCTAGTGGCAATTTATGCCCCCGATTCTGCAAATGCTTCTGTAAATGGGATTCATTTACATTTATATGAATCAAAGACAAATGTGTAACCATTAAAGCTTAACTTTTGTGTAAGTGTTAACAAGATTGAGTATACATTTGTCTGTGGTTTCTCCCAAAGTTGAGTACTTGAAAATGGTAAAAGACAAACTCTGTTTTGTTCAAATTAGAGGATGAAAATGGAATTTAATAATTTACAGGTCTTCAAAAAAAGGAGACTAAAATTGAGGAAGGGATTGTCTTGTTTGAACAAAGCAGAAATTTGCTTTGCCTGCCCCTCTGCACATTCCTTTGATGCTTGACATTAGCAAATTATTTTTCCGGCACAGAAGTGTGAAGGAGTAGATTTTTTTTAATGAGATTATTTATGGAAAGTAAATATTGAAATCTCCAGTGCAAAAGCTTTCTTGAGATGCCTGATTTTAAATGTAGCTCAGCTCTCTAGAAGAAAGAGTTGGCTTTATATGTCAACCCAAATACAGACCAAATGGGGTTAGGGACACTGAATACTTATGATTAGTCACTGCAAGTAATCTTCTAGGAACTGTTCACTTATATATAGTTGGTGATAAATTTTAGTCATATAGGTAAAAAAAAAAATGATTTCAGAACAAATAAAATTTGTTTTGTAAAATGGTAAAATAAGATTTGTTCTGATGCAAATGTAATGCTTCATTCAGCAATGTTGCCCAATGCATAAGACATCAGAGAATGTACAGAAATAGGAGTCCTCTTGTCCTACGCCAACTGTACTTATTTTTGTGGGTATTAGTCACACTTTAAACAATGTTTGTGTTTTTCATCAAAGATAAGCTCTCAAGCAAACAGGAAGAGGGTGTAGTAAAAAGTGAACATAAACCATACACTGGAACTGCTGGCATCCAGAGATCTTTATCAGTCTTTTCTTTTTTATTATGTCTGCATTTGCAATATATCTACCCACTGTGTTTTCTTGCACTGATACCCTCTGTTTCTAGTAAATGCTAGTATACAACACATAGTATTTTCATCCCCAGATTCAAAATTGTTACTTAGTAATTCTTTTGTTTGCCAGTCTTTTATGAATTTGCACAGTTTGTGTCAAATATAGATAATTTACTGGTGATGATTTCAAGGGTAGGAGCATCATGAGGATTCAATCCTTCGATAAAGAAAATTCAATCTTTTCATATATATCTCCAACTGACTAATAGCAAACAAAAAAATCCCCTCTGTGTGTTTTGTGTACGTCCTTACAGTAAAAAGGCTCTTCAGGCAACATGTGCAACCTGAGGATTTCAAAGCAAATCAGCTGATATAATGGCAATTATTTCACGTTCAAAAAAGTCAGTGATACAAGGCAAGCTTAAGGATGGTTCCCTCGTACAGAATATGGATACTGTACAATAAACCAATTTCCTCTAGAAACCAGAAATAATTCAACCCTCTGGAGAAATCACTTGGGTAATGGAGACATTCAGCTTTTCACCATCTCTTAATTCATCTCTAATTTTAGCTCATCCTAATTCTCTACAAACAAAACTATGTCATCTCCTGGAAGTTCTTTTATTTCGATGCAACACAGTCTTTGACACAGTTTCTTTCCTTTCTGTAGATGGAGCACATTAGTACTAGTTTCTGTGTGCCTTGTTCGGACTTATAAGCCCTTGGAGGAAGGCTGCCTTTTATTCGAGGCTGTGTTTCTTAGAGTGTTTAGCACAGTAATTCCCCAGGCTCGGCCAAAGCCAGCAAACAATATTGTCATATAAACACAGAGTTCTGTTTCTTCATCTGCACAGCAAAATTACAAAAACCATGTCATAAGCTGCATTACTATTTGGTTGTTTAAGTTCCTGGCATCTCTGCCATTGTATTAATAAAGAAACCAAAAATACTGCCTGCCTCTGCTGCCTCATACCTTTCTTGCTGTCTGGTTTTATAGGTGCTCTTTTCTGCTCGGTGGGAATTGCCTTATGTGACAAATTGTGCTTAGAACCATCTGCAGTGATTTTGTTGTCCTGGATGTTATTTTGCTGTCCGGGATGTGAGATATTTGCAGGGTAATGGCACTGCATGAGGGTAAGGCCTGAACTCAGAGCTTACATCGCCCTTCATTTTCTAGTAGATGCTTTGCTATTTTCTCAAGGTTGCCGCTTCCACTTTAAAAACAAGCATCCCAGGAATTTTCTTTTGAAACAGGCTTCCCTTCCAAATCCAATTATACTTCTTCAGCTGGGTCATTTTCAGCTCCCACCGCTTTTTTTGCTTTGCACCGATTTATTAAAAGACCCTGTCCCGCCGCAGGGAGAGCAGCTGGTGCTTCCGCAGCATGACTGTCCCGAGCTGCTTCCAGGGAGGCCGGGGAAGGTGCAGGAGGAGCTGCCAAGAAGACCTTGTGGGTGAGACGGCCCCGAGGAAATCCCATATTTCCATAAAATGGGCATGGGTTTGCAGCCTGTAGCATGTGCCTGCTGGCGAGGGGGCTGGAGGGGCAACAACAGCCCATGTGAACTGGGCTGGCTGTCTGCACCGCTGCTGTGCATGGGTAGGGAGGAGAGCTGGGAAGAGACTCGTACAGCAGAAGTGGGGATATTGCAGATGGAGAAGAGAATAGACGAAAAAAATAAAGCTTACTTTATTATACATGCTAAAGCAGATAATGTATACATGGAGGAAAAAAATCAGCATCTCAAATGGCCCAACCACCAAAATCTATAATCAGTGAAATCATTTAGAGTTAAGGTTAACATTTAATATCACTCTTTGGTTCCACCTTGCATAGCTTTTGGGGGGAAGTCATGGTGTCTAGACAGAAAGCGCATCATCAGCCATGCCACTGAGTGCGCCCAGTGAGCGGTGACTCTATACTGGTGTTTTAAGCTGACCTGCCTGCTTGCTTGGGGTGCGTGCTCCATGAGAAAGTGCCATGCCATCTCACGGAATTGCATAAGAAATTGTTTCAGTTTGAGGGGAAGAAGGACAGAAGACCTCATTGATAAAAAAACTAAACTGTGGAAGAGTTGTCCCATCCAAAATCCCCCTCTGGCAATATTACGCTCAAGTGTTAACTAGCATTTGTGCTGTAGCCATGCATAAAGACCCTCTTGTAATGGGTATGGAGTGAGGGGAAAAACAAATCACATTGCCTTCCTCAGAAAAAAAAGTGGACAACTGTTCTTGGGAGAGGTCAGGAAATTTTCAGATATTGTAGCATTAAATGTACTCCCTCACTCCTCGCTTGAGTATAAAGAGCAGTGTGGTCTTGAGAAATCTGTATTTTTGCCATCTGCCAAACTGTTGCCCAGGCTTTGTGAAGATTCATTTATCTTTTTTTTTTTTTAAAGAAAAAAACTCTTAAATTTGTCTCTCAAAGTCTTATAGGTCCTTCCCAGCTTCTGTGGATGTAAGCCCTGCATTACATTCCCGCACAGCTTCCCACAGGTCCTCAGTGATGCAGGGTGACACCAAGCCCTGCACAGAGTGAGATATTGCAGGAATGTTGCCTTAAACCAAAAGGCACCAGCCTGCTCCTGCAGAAGGACTCCTTAAATTGGGAGGATGCCATTTCTCTACTTAGGTGTCCTTTTGTAGGAGCAAATAAACTGTTGTGTAACAGCTTGCATTGCAGCATAGCTTCACTGTCAGCACTGGGTTGCTCAGCAAAAGTACTAAAACAAATCAAGTGGAGAGGCTTTCAGCTCTGAAACACACGTTTATTTCTGTTGCAACATCCTGTATAAATTTTCTTAACAGTGGTGCCACACACAGCGAGGGAGGGCAAAGACATCCCTTTCTGATGGCTGTCACTGTCTCTTGCTTCAGCACAGTACTTTATCTCACTGCAGCAAGAAAGCGCCTTGAAGTTCCTAAAATGTCCGAATCTGGGTCAGGAAATATTTTTGCTTGTTGCATGCTGATTTCCCCATCCGATGTAAGCTGGAGGTATGGAGAGCAAGATCTCTCTGCACAGCTGCAGAGCTGCTCTTATTCACATAGCTTAAGGGGCACTGGCCAGCACACAGGAGGAGACATTGGCAACGCTGCGCGCAGGGCCGATCACTCAGTTGTGGGTTTGGATTGTTGTCTCTTTGTTCCTCTTGTTCCCCTTCCTTCTCACCATACTGCCATACAGCAATACTGGTCCCTACCAACCCTACTTCTCATACCACAGGGAGATGGGAGTTATCTGACCCCTTCAGATCTCACAAAGCGGTGCCTTTAGCTGAGGAGCAGGACAGCAAGAAGAAGATAAGGGTTGAGCTTCAGCTAGATGGGGCCTCGGTTACAATTGGATGGTGCTGGAGGATGTTGTGACCTCAAGCACCTCAAGCAAGTGTGTGGGATCTGAAGGGGTCAGATTAACTCCCATCTCCCTGTGGTATGAGAAGTAGGGTTGCTAGGGCTTCCACTAGATGGTGCCTTGGTTACAATTGGATGGTGCTTGAGGTCACAACATCCTCCAGCACCCCAGTCACGAGGGAAGATTCCTGCAGATTCACTCTCTGCATTTTGTGGAGAGGAATCCCTGGGTGTTTTTTCAGACCAGTGCATGACATAGTCTTGCACCTATCCTGCTGGTGCTGGGCCAGGACTCAGATGATGAAGAAGAAGCAGTGGTGCATGAGGAGCAGCGTTTCCCTCTACCTCTGCACTGCTAGTGTATCAGATTAGTCTTGGACCTGACAGAGTCATGCTGAGGTCTGTACCGCAGAAGTAGGAGTTGCTGCATGGGACAGAGTCACAGAATCACAGAATGGCTGAGGTTGGAAGGGGCCTCTAGAGATCATCTAGTCCAACCCCCCTGCTCCAGCAGGGACACCCAGAGCACGGGGCACAGGGTGGCATCCAGGGTGGCATCCAGGTGGTTTGGAAGATCTCCAGAGAAGGAGACTCCACAGCCTCTCTGGGCAGCTTGTTCCAGGGTTCTGTCACCCTCACAGGAAAGAAGTTCTTCCTCATATGGAGGTGGAACTTCTTGGGATACTTAAGGTCATCACCCCGTCATCTTCTGAGGTTTGTCCTTATTGTTCTGATAAAGATTTGTTGCTTCCTATCCTAGAGGCGTTTCACTGGTGGATGAGCTGTGTGCTTTTATTTCAGTTCCTTTTGTAAAGCACATTATTTTCTCTTGAGACTGAAGATATGCGAGAAGTCAAGATTTGTAACATTATCATGTTTGCCTTCCTTTCTATAAATTGCAAACAGTAAATCACTTAATCTCATTTAATAAACCATGTCATTTAAGCATCTAATTTGTTTGTGTTCTTTCTTAGTTCACCTTGAATGTTGTTTATTTCTTATCATATGATGGGCTCAGAATTATATACTGTCTTGAACGTGGGCTTTTTCAAAAAGGAAATCTTTATTACTTAGGCTAATGAATAATAGTCCTGCTTGTGGATGTTTAGTTGCTTATATATTAAAAAGTCCTGATGGACCAGACATTTTGAGCGTAAGGCAGTTTAGAGCTCAGGTCTCTGATATGTTTACAACTTTTTTTTCCTAGACCAAATTTCCTGTTCAAAAGCTGTGGCCTAACTCTGTGGATGGAAATGCAAGGAATCTGTGTTCTCTTCCTGCCATTCGCTCGCTCCCTCCCAGTCTGGATTTGGTCACGCAGAGTCTCGCTTTGGCTCCGACCCTTTCACCGATCTAGTGAGGCTGTGATATAACCCAGCATTGCCAGTGTGAGGCAGAAAGCCATACCTCAGAGCGGTCAACGCACGAGGAGTTAGGAGACCCCCTAGCACATGGGGAAGTCAGTTGCCCCACGTCTGAGAAGGGTACCTGAGCCCCATCTCCCCACCTGCCTCACTCCGTTAAGCTACAGAGGATGCACGTCTGCTGTTTTGTGAATGGGACCTCAGCTGCGTGCGCCTGTCTGCGCCTGTGTCAGGGCTTTTGTTTATGGGCTCGGTCACTGTTTCCATTTCAGAAGAAATAAGATAAATCCCTTTGACGTTCCAGCTTTTCCTCCTCTTGGCTGTAGCTCTCGGTGAATACTTCAGATTTGGCAAAGAGTTTTGTCTGTCCTAGCACTACGTTTTTGACAAATAAATGATTTACTGGGAGAGGTCTGCCAACTCTAGTCAGGAGCACAAAAGCTATTCTTGCATTTCAGACCTAAAGAAGAGCCTGTATGGATTTTTTTTCCCAGTTTTTCTAGTAAAAGATCCTTTTTTTCTGTGTACCTTTCTTAATACTACATATTGTCGTGGTTCTACATCTGCATAGAAGTAATATTATGCATGCCTCTATTTTTGTAATGTGACTTTAAACCGTTTATCATATACTTTGCTTTAACAGATGGCATTTCAGAAAAGACTTTTGGTTTTAAAATTTAAATTAGAAAAAGGAATAGACAATAGTGCATTACATAATCTATAAGCTTTAATAAACAAATGACTCGTAAAAAAACTAATCAGGATGTGTATGCATTTTACTTTTCTGTATGCCTCAGGGAGTTAGCATAAAATTCGTTCTCACATCAACAAAGAGTTTGGGCAGGACCATTTTCTCATCTACTTTGTGCAGCAAATCTCCAAGTAGGAGCACACCTGGGAGATCAGGTCTATGCTATCAGGATCTCAGTTTGGGCTTCTTTCTGCTGACAATCCTTATCAGTGTCTTTACCCTCTCATAAAGGCAACATTTGCAGCTTCCATCCCTCATGAGGTAGAAGAGAGTATGCACATGATGGGAGTAAGCTTCAGCAAGAAAGCTTCAGTTATGCAAAGCTAAGGAGTCTTCTTGGAGTATTTTATGATGTATTTTATGTCAGCTGAGAAAAGCCAGAGGTTTGCTTGCTTCTGCCAAACCATTTTATGCTGCAGACACTAGGATATAGATGTGATAGAAGCAGTACAGCACCCAGAGACATAACTTCCATGGATTTCTGGAATGTCCTGCATCATCACTTTTTCATTGTGATGGACTAACATCAGGCTCGTGTTGCAGGCTGGAAGATGAAGCTATCTAGCACTCTGGCACGTTTTTCCAAAGGAGGAGCATATTTGTCAAAGGAAGAAAATCTAGAAAACAAGAAACAGTGTGAAAATAACAAAGCTGAATAGCTAACCCCTTGGATCAGTTGAGAAATGCCTACTCACTTTTACTGCATTGTTACTTTTCCTTGCTTTTGTGGTAAAAGGCTTTTTCCAGAATATCCATTTTTTTTCAGGTAATTTTCTGGTGTTTCCTCTGCTATTTCTGAGCAACCTAGGCTTAACAGCAATAGAATGTTAGATATGTGTCCTTAATAGGGGTTATGAGGTTTGGCATTTTATATATTTTTTAAACTTTTTGTATCTTAAAGGGAAGATTCTGACTTTCGTGTTAAGAGTTCATGAGAAGTAATTTTCTTCTGAACAATTTTTTTATTGGACTCTCTAAATATCTTTTTACCAAGAGCCCAAAACAAAGTTGTGCCTATTTTGGATGTGAATAGCAAGAGCTTTGAAGGAACAGGATAGGACATGGAAACTTCTGACTGGATTTTTTTTCCTGGAAATAGAATCAGCCACTTAAGCAGAAACACTGAGTTTTTAATTTCCTAGATATAGATGCTTAGACACCCATGACAAACAAAGTCATCCATGCTGTCTTTTCAAGACAGAGATGAGTGAGGGCTGCCATATGGTTTTGTGGCAGCTCCTGTCATCTCATTGCTTTTGCTCAGTGATGTTTGTTGGCTGCGATGCTGAGCTGTGAACACTGAGAGAGGCTGCCATGTCTCTAGTACAGCAAAGCTGAGTTGGCATGAAGCAACTTGCTCGATAACTAATGGATATTGGGTGGTGAGTTACTAACCTAGATCAGACTGAAGAAATGTCTGTGAATTTTAGGTAAGCAAGTCCCTAAATTTGTGTTTCTTTATTTGGGTGTGGGAGAGGGAATTAGTTTAATTTCCTTCAACCTCAAAATATTTCTCACAATAAGAGTATAAAGAAACTGCTAAAAAAGAATGGATTGAAGCCAGGGATTCAGATAACTTTGGGTTAGTTTTCAGATCACTTACTTATTATAAACTCCAGAAGTACCTAAGTGGCTTGAGCTCTGTATTTGAAAGCATATTTGAGTATGTTGGTTGTTCTCCTCTAAGCAGCACTGAGACAAAGGTTCTCTCATTAACTGGAGAGTGAGGGAGAACCAGGGCCATCATTATCGGCTTATGGGCAGCACTTTTTTCAGCAAAGCCTTGATCTCGGATGCAGGTAATACTAATGCTGCTGGGAAGAGGTTTGCAGGTTATGAAGTGACCGGCTGGGGTCTCCAAGGCAGCTTCATCCGTCACAGCCTCACAACGGGGGTTGTCGCACTAATCGTTACTGCTGGTGGAGACTCTTTCTCTGCAGCTATTTTTGTAGCAAAATAGTATGAACACAAGATATTTGGTAAGCATCAGCATCTGATGCTCATTTTATCAGAGTGAAAAAACTCCTGTGTGGTTTGTAAAACTGTAAAGTGGAAGGATCCTCTCTGCGTTGAAATTCTATTCATTATTTTGTTGAGTGACTGTACAAATAACACAAAATGCATGCATGAATGAGGCCTCCCATGCATGAATATGAAGCTTCTGATAAGAAAGACAGATATTCTACTCGTTGCTGCTTATTGACACCTAATCACCGAGCTGGTTGTTCTTCAACCTCTATTTGAGGTAGTGGTGAGGGAAGCTCATGATAGCAGTACAGCTTTTAAATCAAATACAGAAATGCTGTACGTGAGGTAGGCATCTGATTTTTTTCCAGCAAATTTTCGTGTAGGTCCCTCAGGTCCTTGGACAATTATGTAATTTGACTAGTCCATTTCAAGGTGAAGTAATGGAAAGAGGAATCCAGGTGCAGTCCCTGGAAGGAGAAATCTAGGTGTAGTCCTTGTCTGCTGTATTGACATGTAGCCGACAGAATAGGTTAGGGAAACATTTGCAGAGCAAGCAATAGAAAAGTCAAGTCCAGGGAGGTGCTGTTGACAGTAATACACAGGTAAATGCTGCCCCAAGGCAACTATGGGCAATGCAGTCTGCTTGTGAGCTGAGTCCTACTGTTATCCACTCGAGCAGGCCTGCAAATGGCTACGGTGTGTTTTGCTATTGGGCAAAAAAAAACAAAAAAGACAAATGCACACATGCATGTGTGCCCACACATACCCCTCTCATTAATATATCTGCCACTTCAAGCTTCTGAGGTGTGTAGAAGCAGCTAAGTATTAGAGCAGTCAGCATCCAGGCATTTCTTCTAATTAAGTCCAGTGCCAATTTAATTAACCATGAGCAGTTACAAAATACAACACTTCTATGCACAGCAGACCTCTTTAGGTAATGGGTTTGGCTTAAGAATGTGACTGCTTTTTAACAGTAACAAAAAGTGCACATTCAGCATTTTTTTACACTTCTGAAAGACTTGCTAAAGGAGAAGGATAATAATTCAGAGTAAGGGCATTGATTTCTCCATTCCACAAGCTTGTCATTATAATACTTGTAGAACAGTTAATTAAAAAAATCAAAAAATTAGAATCAAAAGGTGTTTGTTAAATCATTAAATGTGTAGAAAAAAAGAGGATGGAGAGAGGGGACAATTGATATCTGAAATATACAGATGCAACCTCTGTCACGGCTAATGTAGTGATCAATGACTCACTCCATGGAGGCAAAATATTGTCCAGAATTTAAATAAACTATTTCAGTAATGATTTTCTAGTGATGGAGTAAGAGGTTGGTGCATTGCTGCCCAGCGCCACTAGGTGGTAGACAATACTTGGTTACAAATCTCAGCGGCTCAGTTACTGGAAAGACTAAATCGGTTTATCAGCATCTGCCATTATGACAGAAATCAGTGGGTCTTTTAAAGCTCAGTTTTGAATAATATCATGTAGGAACTGTGATGGTCTTTAACTTGCCAACACGATCTACAATTCACAAATTTTTGAAATTGAGGCTATAATCTTAAGTTTAGTTGATGTTAAACTTATTATGGTAATTGAGTGCATTTATTCTTTAAAAACGTTCACTTTGATGAATGAATATAGACTTTCAGTCTCATTAAAACTTTCAGGTTTTTTGATGATAAAGCAATCTACTCATCCTATTCATAAATGCATTTTTCCAATAAACCTCCTTTATTGCTAAAAACAATGATTTAGTATCTGATACTACCACATATTTGCTCATGATAGCAAAATCTGATCTTGTTACACTCCACCTACCTAGGAGTTTGTTGGTTTGTTGTGGGGTTTTTTGTTTGTTTATTGTTTTGTTTAATGACAAATTCATTGCAGAGACTTGAAGTTGCCTCATCCCAGAAGGGGCACGCGGCCTCCACAGGGCCTCCTGTATTCCCAGAAGGCAGATAAACCACCATCCGTGCCTCCTCCTGATCTGATGATGATTTTCCCCCTCTTCCCTGCTGCTCATGGTGGTGTCCTGCCTAGACTCACCGTCCTGCTTGGCTGAGGTGGCCTTGAGGCCATCCTGGCTGCTGCGCCAGGGAGTCGTGTGGCCACCAGTGTCGGTGTTGGCCATGGCTGGAACACAGGGACCGGCAGCCCGAGCTGCCCAGCCGGGCTGCAACCTCCTGCCCTCCCCGCTGCCCATCTGGGCCATGGCTCTGGCATCAAATTAACCTTGCGGAGTTTCGGAGCATGTCAAGATGCTTCATGCTCTCCCTCCTGACGACCTTCCTCTTCCACTGTCACTTGCTGGCTGCGTGTGAATGCTAAATAATTATCTTTGGGGACAGGAACTGCCTGGCTCCGTTACAGACAGACGTGTTCTTGCTGCCCTTGCAGCATTAGGGACTGATCAGGCTGCAGCTTTAGAGAGCAGCTTCAAGACAAATTCTGTTAGTAATAGAATAATGTTAAGTGTTGAGGTGCGTTGATGCAAGATAGATGCATAGATGTACATTTTTTAATACCAACCAGGATTATCATGACTAAGCAATCTGGCTTCCAGTTTTTCCATTGACTTCCTCTGAGCTAATTTGTGCAACAAATTCAAAATGACGTATAATAGGATATAAAATTTTGTAATTAGATGACCTGTTTCATCTTAATAAAGCCAGCCATACCAGCCTTCTTAGTTTAGCCTAGCGACTTGAGTTGTTAAGTGTAATAGCTGACCAACAGAAATGTATATAGAGGAGGACTCCTACCTTGTTTTAGAAGCTTTGGCTTCTCTCTGAGACATGGAAGGTCAGGAAAGTGCTTAAAGGATCTTTAGAGCTGTGAGACAGCTTTCCCCTTTTCACTCTTAGAGTAGATTATGGGCTTTTTATTATATGTGTATGTGTACAGCTGTATTGCAAAATTATGTATGTGGCATGTCCTAGAGTAGTTGTACTTATGTGAAAGGTTATGTCTTTATGCAGGTTTATATGCACTTCTCAAGATTTGCCTTTTAGGCAAACCTACATAAAACAAGGAACAGTTATATAAAATTTTCTAATTGTGAAATTTTGTCCTAAAATCTTGTTCTGCCTCTAATCTGGTGTTACATAGATATGCAGCATGTGTGTATGTGTGAGTACAAGCATATTTACACATATACATATAAAGGTGTACATATGTGTATATTATATGTCTGTATGTATGTATATTACATGTACAAATATTTGTATGCATATACATCTGCTTTTTTTCCTTGACATTTTTTCCCTGTCCACTTAGAGTCAGTTACCACTTGTCCTAATTCTTCGTTTTGTGTGAGCATTCTTCGTTAAATATAGGCTAAAGAAGAAACCAGATGTATGATAAGCCTTCTCCACACTTGTAAGCAGTTACCACAAAATGTTATCTTTCCATTACTTTCCAATAGGTGATAGTCATCCTGTGTCCTGGTGACCTTCTAAATGGTCGTGAATATCATCTTAGGTGTTATCCCATTTGCATTTTTTTTAACTGAGGTGAGCAATTAATGAAACATATTGACATTGCTTCTATATTCTAAAAAAACCCTGCAGATCTCCAGTAATAATTTTTCTTCTTTGGCCATCCAGTCCTCAGTCTGTCTCTAGCTAACGTGTGAACTGGCCTTTGAAATACCAGTTACTGTCAGAAGCTAGACAGGGTAGACTAGGTAAATACACATATTTCTTTGTATCAGACTTCTCTATCTCCCAAAGACAAAAATATTTCATGGAGACTTTAAAAAATTCTGAACTCAAAGGGGGAAAGGAAGAATTTATAATGTGCTTTGAAAGAATGCAAATGAAGTATTCTGACCTTTCAGTTTGAAATTATATTTGTTGAAATAACTGCAGCACATTTTGCTTTTACCTGCCCCCAGGAGCCCTGCCTAAATGGGTGCCTGCCAAGGCAACCTTCTCCTTCCCTCCCCAACATCTCCTTTGGCTCTGCAGATAATCTTCTCTTGAACTGTACAAAGAGGTGAATGGTGATACATGAGAGCTACTCTGTTGCTGTAGTGGTCATTTCTTCCATAAAAGGATGTTCAGGAATAATTTAACATTGGAGTAAACAACTAATCTATAAAAATCCTGTTTAGTAATCTACACAAGGGCATTCAGGACCATGGCAAGGAGGGGTGGCACCTCCAGAAGGAGCTGCCACATTTTGACCTGAGGGATACTGAAAGTTCATTGCAAATGTATAAGTTTGTCCAGGGATAAATATGAGTGCGTCTGCTATGCACCCAGCAGTGGGATGAACGTATTCTTTCTGTGGGGCTACCAAATCTTCGGAAGAAAATTTGCAATAAGGAGGATGGCAGTGAAATGCCTGAAAATATGAGTGGCCAATTGGTAGGTGTCTTTCCACCTGCATTACCTCTTTTTGTTGCCAAGAGAAACACCAGTATTGAATTATAAGAAAATTCTATTAAAAATTTAAATGCATTGATCCTTTGTATTGTATTTGATAATCAGAGTGTGCATCTCCAAGCTTAATACACAGGGGATATGTCTACAGAAACCAACTGCACAATGAATTGTGACAGACTATGCTGATAGGCAGACAGGGAAAGTAATGGAATGTGAAGCCATCTCCTTGCTTGCCACCCAATCAAGACTGTTCTGCTCTTCTCGTGCATCCTCAGAAGCCCAGTCTGGATGGCGTTTAGATGGAGAATATATCTCTTAGTTTGGGATAATCCGATATTGTCTTATAATGACTGCAGTTCTCATGTGGCACAGAAACCTTTTACCTTAGCGAATCTCACAGAAGTCTTTCTGAATGCTTTCATAACTGATGGGTGAAAAGAGGCAAATTCGTCCAAAACTGGAAGGAGAACTGAAATCACTAAAATCTCTTGCTCAAGGAAGAAATTGCCAGTTTCAAACTGTCAGGAAACTAGAAACATCTAGTTCCATTTAGTAATTCAGAGGGCTGCTTAAAGGACTTCTAAACACATGGAGATGTCAGACCCCCAGTAAAAGATCAACATGGGTCAGAAGGAATCACTTTAAACATAAGGCAGATGTAAAATTTTGTTTAGAAAGAGAATTTGGTGGGACAGTGGAGGCAGGAAAGTTAAAATTAATTAATATGATTTGAGTAATATTGAAAGTGAGCAAGGATATTTTCCACAGCTGTTTATTAGTAAAGTAGTTGATTAATTTAATCAAAAGGAGAAGCATAGGGAGGGGAATGAAAATGAAACAATGCATTGAAATGGAAAAAGTAACATATACTGATGGGGTACATTTTCAGGGGTCAGTTACCTGGTTCTTCTAGGAATGCTGCAAAATTCCCATGTGTATTTCAGGGAATTTTTCCTTTATGTGGATTCAGGTGAAAGCTGACTTACTATCTTGAATCTTATAGCACAAAAAATATCCTTCTGTTAGAAGAAGGTGATTTTTTAAAACTAATCTCTAATATTCAGCTGATCTCAGGAACTGCAGTGCTAAATCCCAGAGCCTCCTTTGCAGAACATCTTCTATCTGCAGCCTCTTCTAGCAGAGAAAAACACAGCTGGAAATGTGGATTTAATGCTCGCTGCGTCTAATGAGAACCCTCCTGCTGGTATCTGGACTAAGGATGAAGCCCTAAATTAGTTCACTGCAATGCAAACGAACCCCATATTACTAGGTATATATGATAAATTTCATGCCATATCAGCGGAGATAAACAAAATCACATCTCCTTAATTTCATCAGCTTTGCTTCCTGAACAATATACCTTTTCCAGCCTCATTGCTGAAATACTGTTTTGCTGTAATCAGTGTACTACACACAACAGTGAATCAGTATATTTGCATGCTAAGGCCTCAGTGCTCAAACTCAGATAAATACTGTGAAACCCAACACCATCATTCTCCTCAGAACGAGACCTGTTGCCGCTGTAATCAATAGCATACGCATTAAATATCACCTCTTATTACACAGTGGATTTTCAATAAATACCAGGAGGCTACTGCAACCTAGACTCATAAATACCGCCCGCTGAATGATTTCAAATAAAATGACTGATTTGAGAGACAGTTTTAATAACGTGAGGAGGTGGCTGTAAGTGGTCAGAGGAAGCAGCAGCATGGGTAAATCAAAAATGAGCAGAGTTAAGAGAGGAATTTTGCTGCGCACAGGCAGGCAGGGCAGCGTGGGTTTCCACAGCTCGTGTCTGTGGGGCTCGAGCATGGTTCTGGACCTCCAGCAAATTTCACCCTTTCTCCAGTGAGAGCATGGGGGCACTCTACACCCCAAGTCACTGAGCCCAGTTGGAAAGCATTTAATCTGTAAAAATAGAAGGGTAGAAGGGTTGAGTAAATTTAAGTATAAATGTCTGCCTTCCTTTCTGGGAAGGGTTAACTACAGAAACTGTATCCCAATGGCCGCATGTGAGCAAGGGAGAGGTATGCATGCATGCCCAGCTCAGCCACGCCAGCATTTCTGTACAGCCAGTCTGCGTGACACAGCTTATCCCTCACCATCTCCATGACTTGTGTGAAAAAAGAGATTTACATTTAAGTCAGCAGAGCTGTTTTCTATGTTTCTACAGCTGTAGTTTATCTACCTTAAAATGGTCTCTTCTGAAATTACTGTAATTTCATTTAGAAATAACTTAAGTGATATTATTAATCACTCCAGTCATATGCCAGCATACAGTTGGAATCTGACACCCACTGCATTAAATGGTCGCATTTAACAATCTGATTGTTGCTGAAGATGGAGCTATTCTGCACAGCTATTTCTTTTAAAGAATGAGTGTGTTTCTTTGCATTCTGCTCATATACATGTCTTCTTATAGTAGATGATAGCCTGTAAGTAAATGCACATGGCAGTTTGTGCAAAAAGCACACACACACACAAAAATCCACACTGTTATTAAATACTGGTACACTGCAAAGCTGCTATGTTACCTTACAGGTATAAAATGGATCCTTGATAAAATGTAAAGCTGTCCTTCCCCGCACTGAAACGTTGCTGAATGCTCAGTGTTTCTTAGCACTGTATTGCAGCAAAATGTTACTGGAAATTTCAGAGGGAACAGAGTTGGACTAGACTGCAGCACTTTTGTAAGGAAAGGAGAGGATTATTATATTAATTAGTCCATTTATGGCTAACAGAGTTCAAAAATTACTGTTTAGGGAGGGGGTTGCACCACAATCTGTTTAGCTCAACTTGTTTTATGACTATCACTTGTGTACTGAGCTGTTTACAATTACTCTCCCCTGCAAAAAAATCACTAAAAATGAGTTTTAACACCAGTCTATTCTCCTCAGTGATCGGTACAGATACTGAGGAAGATCATCAAAGCAGTAGGACACAACACTGGGGAGGTGCCCTAAAGCAGGGGACAGCCCTGAGTGAGCAAGCGCTGGTCCCAGTGTTCTCCAGACATCTCTTCTGACCTGAATTATTCCATGATTTTATAGTCCCATGTTTATTTACCCCATGGCAAAGTTTAGTTATAAATCCAGACTTCTGATCTGAGGATTTTGTTTCTTTTCAGGCAGCTAAATTTAAAGCCTGACAAACCTGCCTGCAGAGGGAGATCAGGCTTTCTGACTTGAAAGCCTATTTTTCTACAGTGAGTTGGTAAGCTTCAAGCATGGGAAGGCCGCAGACCACAAAGGCACCTTTATGAGGTTGCATTTCAAGATCCTGTTTTTTTTTATAGTAACTGTTGGGTGATTACATTGTAATTTCATTGGTGCTCCCTAGATCTTTTCTGTTGTTGTTGTTGTTAGTTCCATACTCACTTTGCCCATATCATCTGTGAATTTACAGATTTTTATTGAATCATCTTATAGTCATCTCCCATCTAAGCTGAAGTGTCCTCTCACTGGTGACACATAGGCTATCATGGCAGTGTTCTTTGATTTTGTTCTCCATCCTTTCCTAAAATTTTCTGACACTGTGTTTGTTTTTAATAGATGCTCAGCAGAGAGATATCTAGAAAAATCATCTGTATCATCTATAACAACCCTAAGAAAGGATAATACTTATTTCCAGAGGATCTATCATTGTGTATGTATTGCTGGAGTTATTTGCATGCTTATTTACACTTATTGACATTATGTTACATGAGCTTCACATTATTTGTAGCCACCTGCAATCTTTTTTTTTTCTCCTGTGAAAGATCCTTCTGCTGCTTTTTATCTTGAAGTTACAGTGAAGTAACAAAGTTCCCTGAGGATGTGAAAATCAGCCAACCCCTCTTGGGTCTGAGGGAAACTGGGAAGCAAACATCTTTAGGACACATTTCAATATGTAAAGGAAGACCAGGAAGTTACTAAAATATTTCAAATAATGATATTTTCTTTTTTAAGGCAGTAAGTGAATGTGGCAGTAAGAATGCACAGATTCATGACTTTGAAAAGCTGGGATTAACAGAACTGATATAAGGTCTTTCTCAGATTTGAGTCATCA
This sequence comes from Crypturellus undulatus, assembly GCA_013389825.1. NCBI lineage: Eukaryota > Metazoa > Chordata > Aves > Tinamiformes > Tinamidae > Crypturellus > Crypturellus undulatus. Next base: position 515,201 of record VWPW01002548.1, on the reverse strand, counting down.
TCAGCTATGAATTCTTGTCAGTTCAGAAGACAGAGAAACAGAGAAATACTTGGCAACACACAGCTTTAGTATGGAAGCTTTTTGTTTATTTAACAGTGCCTGTCACATTCTTATGCAGGTAGCCCAAGATGAGTTAACGGCAGGATTTCTCCCACTCCTGCAGGGAGAGCTGTATCTGAAGGGACTCGAGAGACCAGGTCCTCAGGAGGTTATAGGCAGAGAGCAGTGAAATGCCTATTGATTGATAACGAGTCCAGGAAATAATTATGCTGAATGCTCATAAACCTCCTCAAAATATCACTTGGAGAGAGGAAAGAAACCATAATGATTAATATCTGGTTGCCCAGACTATTACTTCACTATGATTTTTTCAATATTTTCTCTGGAGATCTTACCTATATTGGTTTAGGTTAAAGTGCTGAAAATGCTGTTGCTTTTGATAAGGGAAAATTGACAGTATTATTTGAAGGTTTATTTTAGTCATTAAAGAAAAATACAGGCACAAGAATAAAAAGAAAAATACTTAGCAATACAGCATCAGAATACAAAGCTAAATCAAAATAGTTGATTGAACAGAATCAAATGTTACAATCTCATCTTTAACTCCATGTGATCTTTTTGCCTTAAATAGTAAAAAATAGTATTGAATCCCTATTCTTTTTTACTAGCAGTATGATATGGATTTTTTTTTTTTGAAATGAACATGCTAGCTCTGGAATACAATTAAGTGCAGAAATATGTGTAGATTATCAAAGGCTTTCTATAACTGGGCATAAATAGGGGTTTTGGAGAGAGTCAATGGTGTCACGACTAAGTCAAGAAAATTCACTTATCTGTCTACAATTTTATCTGAAAAAAAATATTTACAGACAAGAAAGAAAGAAAGAAAGAAAGAAAGAAAGAAAGAAAGAAAGAAAGAAAGAAAGAAAGAAAGAAAGAAAGAAAGAAAGAAAGAAAGAAAGAAAGAGAAAGAAAGAAAGAAAATCTTCGCAGCACACATTTCTAATAGTATGTGCATTGTGCTGGTGGTGAAAGCTAACTAGTCTTGAATTAGGACTGTATCAGAAGTATTGCATGACTGTCTAGAAATGCCTCTGCATATCATTCTTTGAGGTCTAAATCTATGATAGCTATCTATGTTCTCGCACACCTTTTCCAGGAGTAATTTTTTTTTGGTGGAGAACTGGCATTGCAAAGCACTGATGCTTCATGGATCATCAGTGATGGATCAGCTTCCACAATGCTTCTGCAAGTAACAACTAGTGTGGATTTAAATATGAAAAAAAAAAAAGTTACCTCCCCCCTCGCCCTGCTTTTAATTGGTTTGGGGAAACTTCTTGCTTTTTTAATGAAAGGTTCATCATCAGGGGTGAGGGAAAGCAAAGAAATAGAATATTTGTGAGAAGGGAAGGTAGGGGCTTGAGCTACTATATTTTTATTAAATTCCAGCTGTAAACTGATGCAGATGGTATGCTTTGTGTGTTCAGTGATCTAATGTTATATAATATGGCTTAGCCAATCCCTGTAAACAGTGCATCTTGCATACATGCTGCATTTCTGGTGGCAACTGATTGATTTTTTGAAATTTAGGGGAATTGCTCTTCCTGTGACAGTTCTCCTCGCTTTTTTATCCATGTCGCTCTTTTTATTTTTTTACTTTTTATTCTTATTTTGCTAAAGAAGTGAAGGGAAAAGTGGAAGGGAAACCATACAGTTAGATCTTTCGTAGTTAGCATGAAAAACCTGATAATTTGTTCTGATTGAGAGAATTTACCTCCCCAGATGGTTCACAAACATTTGATTAAAAGGATTACTGTACATATCAATAAAAAGTTGGCACTCTCAGTACAGTGTACTTTGATATTGAATACTGATATCATGAACTTGCTCCAGATGCTAACTTTTCAGGCATCTTTTTCAAGCTCTTCTCAAGTGGGTTTTGACATAAATTCTTTTATAATCTATTGCAGTCAAATAGACTTATCTTTTCAGAAAAAAGGGAGGAATACAACCACTGTGACTTTGTTATGCTCTTACAACTCCAGTTCCCCCCTCCCCAAGCAATTCACCTCCATTGAGCAAGGAACATAAGATTCAGAAGGGTGAGGGGACATGATCTTTCTAGCCACTGATGTCCACATCTTTTAAACTATCCCCTTCACAGGTCTAATGCCCACTAGAAAATGCCAAAAGATCTGAATAGACCCACAGACTTTTCATCAGCCTTATATTTCTTGTGTGTTGAAATTATAGAGGAATGTGGAAGCTTCTCAATCCATACTCCATAGAGCAGTGTTTCCCAAATCCCTCACACCTGGGGAACTCTTTTATTGTAGAGGAAGGTTCAGGTCTGCCCAAAACACTGCCTGTCAGCCACTGCCTCCAGTGGCTGTTGGCAGCCCCAAGGATAACAGCTGGGTCTGCTACAATCTTGTCCTGCCCTTAGTTTCCCTGGGGTAACTCAGACCTGCCAAACTGCCCAAGATGGTTACTGAGGGCAAATGGCAGCGCGTCTGCAGTATATTCATGGAGAGTCATTGGCCAAGAAGCACTATTCCCAAAGGCAAGATGCAGTTACCCAGGAGTTGCAGCAAATATTTTGTAGAGGTAGATGTTTACTTTTGTATCCTTACTGAATGGTCTATGACTTGTCGGCGGTGGAGTGATAGGCTAAGACTATGACACTCTTAATTACACAGAAATGTCAATATGTGCTGTGCTTTAGATGACGCGTTGTTCCACTGCAGAGAGATATGAGCCAGAAAGGAATAGGTAACGCTACTCTGATAGTAAGTCATAGTTTAGTCTATACACTAGTAGTGCTTGTAAACAACCCTTGACATACTGGGATAGATCTCACAAGTTGCATATCAATCCTTTCCTGGGCAGTTCTGAAAAGACACAGAGTTTCTCATACTTTTTCCCCATCATGAAATTTTTGAATCCTTCAGTCTGGATTTCTCCATCTTTTCTCTTTCAGACATGTTAACTACAGTCTCTGCATCCCATTTACAAACCCAAGCACTCTGAGGACTGTTTTGTATGTGTTTTTTCGTCTTTAGAAAAGCTCCTGTGTGACCCCATCTCATTCACTGCTAAGAAAATATTGAACAAATGTTGAAAACAGTTCTTCCTTACTAGTGAATAGTAGATCCAATGGATCCTTTGATCCAGTGTCTGCGACAGAAAGTCATCCATGACACCCTTAAGAAATCTTCTTAATTGCTTGTGTTGCCCTTCCAGCAGGGAGCTTTGAAACCCCATTATGAGCCAGGGCCTGTGACTCAGAGACTTCTTTGACTCGTTTAGAGAAGGTTTCATCTTCCTTCTCATGCTGATCAGTGTAACACACTCCTGCAAGGTTGTCGGCTTTGCCAGTCTTCACCAGCCTCTAACCTTGACCCATAATGTCTCACTCAGACTGTTGTCCACTCCATAGCAGACATCCCTACATTCAAACTGCTCCTCCACATAACACAGTCCTCCTCATCTTCCCAGACTGTATCTCCTGGAGAGCTTATATCCATCCATGGCTGCACGCCAGTCCTGCAAGCTGTCCCATCACATCTCAGTTAGTTACTCTCAAAATGCTGTAGTTTTGGGACACCATGGGGAGCACTAGTTCTTCTTGCTTGTTTCTCAGGCTGTGAGCATTTGTACACATATGCTTAAGGCAGGCATCCTTTTGACCTGTTTTAGCATTCCTTAATTCTTCTTGTTCATTATATCCACTATTTATGCTTTCCAACCTTGACCATTGCTACTTCACTTGACTGTAGGCCTTTGTCTTCCTCTCCATCACTTCTGGCTTAAAGCTGTCCTTAGCCTGGTCTGTTGGCAAAGATGCTCTTGCCCCAATTTCTCCAGTGGATCCCATCCCCCTCCAGCAGTTCTAAATCCTCAGAGAGGAACCAAATCCCTTTGAAAGCACACTTTTTCATTTTCACTTTATTGCTCTTAAGGCAGGCCAAAACCTGGGACAGCTACACAAAGCAAAATATTTAAGGCCATCACAATATAGATATGAATAGTAAAGCAATCAAAGAAAACTACTCTTTTGCCTGTTTTTTAAATCTAATTAGTCACCTTCTCCTCCCCCCAGTCAGAACTTGTCACTAATGGTGTTCTTCTCTGTCTCCATCTCAAAAAGGAGGCATTGCTGGCATCCTATCATCGAATATGATAGGATGATCAAAGTCATGATACAGAATTGTGTAAACTTGTGCTCTTATTCAAACCTGAAATGTTCTCTAAATAAAGTCAGAGGGCACTGTGTAAAGATAGGTCAAGAAAGTTCTAACAAGATTTCATAAGTGTAAAGAACCTAACCTAATGAACCACTGTTACCACATAGATGAAGCTTCCTCTCAGGCAAACCTCTTCTTCCCTTCAAGCAGAATATTGCACACTAGCCCAATAACACTTCAGTGAAAATCAGCTCTTCCACTCCATAGGTGTTGTTCTGTTCTGAAAGCAAGGCTGTGTGGAAAATGTAAATTTTCTTTTCAAGTTCTGCTCTTAGCACATCTCAAGTGGCAGAGTTTCAAGGAAAAACCATTAGGTTTTTCCCCGCAGCCTCACTATGGGAACTCATCAGTGCTTGAAGAAAAAGAGGGATTGATTTTTAATTCACAGGTAACAAGTACTTAAAAGCAGAACTGAAAGCTGGTTTGAGGCTTCCAATTCAGTTTCTTAGGAGGACGAACTTTAAGTGAATGCCACTTGGCTTGTGGGTGAGAAAGTTGCTGATAAATCTATAAAACACTGAATAGAAGCATATAGATTCTAGAAGGATATTTTTTGTTTTTGTTTTTGTTTTGTTTTTTTCTTTATATATCCGCCTCGTATTCAGAAGTTTTCTTATTATTGTTTGGGCAAAATGAGATATCTTTGTCCCATATAAGAAATGATGACCAGATACTATAGTGGTGCTATTGCACCTTCTTGGATGAAGGCACAGAGTGCCCCCTCAGCAAGTTTGCAGATGATATGAATCTGGGAGGAGTAGCTGATACCCCAGAGGGCTGTGCTGCCATCCAGAGGGACCTGCAGAGACTGGACAACTGGGCAGTGAGAAACCTCATGAAATTCAACAAGGCCAAGTGCAGGGTCCTGCACCTGGGGAGAAATAACCCCAGACACCAGTACAGGCTGGGGACCGACCTGCTGGAGAGCAGCTCTGCAGAGAAGGACCTGGGCGTCATGGTGGACGACAGGTTGACCATGAGGCAGCAGTGTGCCCTCGTGGCCAAGAAGGCCAATGGGATCCTGGGGTGCATTAAGAGGAGCGTCTCCAGCAGGATGAGGGAGGTGATCTTACCCCTCTACTCAGCCCTGGTGAGGCCACATCTGGAGCACTGTGTCCAGTTCTGGGCCCCACAGTAGAAGAGGGATGTGGAGCTGCTGGAGAGAGTCGAGCGCAGGGCCACGAGGATGATCAGGGGCCTGGAACATCTGCCCTATGAGGAGAGACTGAGGGAGCTGGGCCTGTTCAGCCTGGAGAAGAGGAGGCTGAGAGGGGACCTGATCTGTGTCTATAAGTACCTCAAGGGAGGCAATGAGGAGGATGGGGCTGGCCTCTTTTCACTGGTGGTCACTGACAGAACCAGAGGAAATGGCCACAAACGGAAGCGTCGAAAGTTCCACAGGAACTTAAGGAAAAATTTCCTGACAGTGAGGGTGACAGAGCCCTGGAACAGGCTGCCCCAGAGAGGTTGTGGAGTCTCCTTCTCTGGAGATCTTCAAGACCCGCTTGGATGCAGCCCTGTGCCACGTGCTCTAGGTGGCCCTGTGTGTGCAGGGGGGTTGGACTAGATGCCCTCCAGAGGTCCCTTCCAACCTTAGGCATTCTGTGATTCTGTGATTCTATAGCTCTCTCTTCTGTTCCTTCCTTTCCAGGCCAATAAACAGATCAAGAAAAGGAGAGAATAACCATATCAAATGTCATAGATGATTAAAAAGAACTTCTGAAAAGATATTGGTGATCCTGATATGAAACCAAGTATAGCTAAGGCCACGTGCAAAGCCAGAACAAGCAAACAGAAGGCTTTGTTCAAGTACCATTTGAAGTAGAACAACCTGTTTTCACAGTGGTCAGTATGGTGCCATTTGATTCGGGTTTTGTTTTTCCAGTCTTAAGCAGCTCATGTGTTCTGTTCTGTTTGAAATATCTTTTTTTAAAAATTTTTTTTTAATCAAGAGCCTTTAATTAGGTCATTTGTTATGGCTTGTACCAAAAAAGAAGATACTGGGAAATGAAATGCATTGTCGCTGCAGGCTAGTACTTGCTCTGTGATCTTTTCCATAATTATTATTTGTGGGATCACACCAGACTCAACAAATGTCTCTTATAAGACATGGTTTTCTGCACAAATAGAGGCTCAAGTGAATATCAGCCTTTGTATTCTTTTACTGTGCATGCAAACACAACAGAAAGGTAATGAATATTACTAGGGCAGATGAGACACAAATCTGAAGTGGCAACATTATATTGTCTCTTCTTTTTTCTTTTTCCATCTGAATCACTGTGACAGAAGTTACAACACTGTCAGTTTTCACCCAGCACACAGTTTGGCCTGTAGAAACAAAAGTAAAGACTAGTTATGTGACTTAATAACACCTTTCTGCAGATTGTTAACTCTCTGCCAAAGAAACAATTTGACTGTTTCTGAAGACAGCCTTCTTAGCAAGAAAGGGCAACTGATAAATAGACATGACATGATCCCCTGCACCAAAAATGACACACACGGAAAGTGGTGCTAAGCACCTACTAAGCACTTACCTTTAAATTCTCCTCCAAAGCCCCTGCTTTCACTCTTCTTTCTCTCCAGCCTGTTCATTAACCCTGTGCTGTTCTGTCTTTTTGTTGTTCTGCCTTCCTATCGCCCATGGATGCTAACTGTGGGTAGCACCTATTGCGTGTAGCTGAACACAAAACACATACAAAGGGCAGTATGGACCAGGTAGTCCTTGCACTGGAGGGATTTCTCACCTTCTCTTCCCAGTTTCGCTCACTTCTTTAAAAGCAAACAGTGCTTTCCTGGTAAGGAGGTATGAAATCAGTTCAAGTGTCTACTGACTATTTTTGTAGAGATTTCAGAAATACCTAGAATGCTACAGGAAGTCTACTATGAACACAAGATAAGGGGCCTCTTTGAGCAGCCTTAGCTTTATAAGAAATAATCATAGCATCCATTTTCACAGCAATCAAAGGGGAAAAAAAAGCTAAAATCCACATTTTGAGGCATTGATAGGGTTACGTGGAAGGCATGATTTTGTTTTTCAATCTCCAGCTCTGCAGTATACAAGTTGGTCAGAGAGGGAAAGGGATTCTTCCCAATGGAAACATCATATGGAGGGAGCATTCCTGCTTCTGTCTCTCTACACTCAAGTCTCAGACACATAAAGCTGCACATTGGCATCGTCAAACCAATAGTTACACAAAAAGCAAATGATTTAGGTTACTTCTAATTGTTTCTGAAGTCTAGCTGAGAGCACAGGATTTCTGTCATGGCTGGTTCACTACTTGCATGTGGCAAACAGGCAGGACCCATTCATAAACACCTCAATAACACCTGATGGCATTTGTAAATCCATTGCCTTGGTGGCCACAGTCCTTTTCCTGGACCAGATACTCTGGTCTGGTGAGGCCTTTTGCACAAGGGTTGGTTGCATTTTGGGACCATTTCCCACTGGCCAGCCTGAGCACATCAGGGACACATCTCACTGCTCCTGTAGTGCCAGCTGTGCTGACAACAAGGCAGCCTTACCTTGCTGCTGCCAGAGCCCTTTTGCTGAACAGCTAGGGTGGCTCTCAAGAGTACGGTCCTTTAAGAAATTTGAAAATCTCAGCTCTTTTATTTCCTAGAAAATTGTCAAAGAAGTAAGGAGATGATCATCAAACCTAACACTGACTTCTCTAACAACTAATTCCCTGACTTCTCTAACAACTAATTCCATAACTTCCTTAACAACTTCCCTAACATCTCCCAGTGCTGACTGGATGGATCTCATGACTGGCACAGTTTACTTTACACAGATGGCTACCTTCCAGCAACAGAAAGAGATTAGCCGATGGTAATAACCTGGGACTTTCTAGGACAGTAGGACTAAAATAAACCATTGGAAGAGGCACATGACACTATTCATAGAAAATTGATATAGCCCCTTAATGATTTTTCTGAGATTCGTTGGTGATGCCACAGTGGTCAGCAAGGTAAAGGAAAGAAAATAGTATTTGTAAATGAGGTCCAGTTTTGGAAATGATATTGGTATTCAACACTTTTTTACAAGGTCTGTGGTGAACCTACAAAGTTGTCTGCAAGAGAAGACAAAGAAGAGAGGAAATTTAGTCAACCATATGACTTTGCTCAGTGAGGAACACCTGAGGATACATTTAGTTCTATAATTTGCTGGGGGTGGGGATTAGGTTTGAAAGCAAAATATATCCTAGTACTGACTCTCTGACTGATACTCAGATTAATTTCAGGCATAGCGAGGCTGTGGGAGAAGAGATGAAGTCAGGTATGACTAATCTGAATGTCTAGAGATAATAACTTGTCCCTAGTTAGGGGAGTGCACTTCATCTGCTCCTGCCTACGTGAGGTTTCTACATCGATCTTTACAATATATTATTATTATTATGCTTTTATATGCTTCAGAATGTGTGAGAAACCTTACACTATTAAACCTATGAGTTGTTGTTTCTTGCCAATTGAACTATGAAACAGAGCAATAATGTGTCAGCTACATAAAAATTATGTTGTTTTCTATAATCTATCTATATGAAGAACAAAAAATCTTCATAGTAAACTATTCCACTCACTCCCTCCAAAAGACAACAGTGATTCCAAGCAAGGGGAAGGAATTTGCATTAATCAAACAGGGGAAAGAGGCCATTTTTAAGACTTACTATTTTAACAGTCTAATCTGATTAGTATTGAAGGTTGGGAGTAGAGAAAGGGAAAACATAATGAAAACAGAAGTGAGAACTGAGTTAATAGCTCATGAATCATTAATACGACCTTTATATATATATATTTTTTAATTGGGTAGCTTTTCAGATGAGATGTGGCCCATGTCTTCCTTCCTTTCCTCCTACATCTGTACGAATCAGCCTCTACCTCATAGCTGAGACATGCTCTGAGCTATTCCTTGCATAGAGGCACTGCACCCATCTGAGTGTGATACGGAATTAGATACTTCCATAACAAAAGTTGTAGGAATGTAAGGATGTAATGTAAAGAAGGAGCAGGGGAGATTTAATCACCTTACACACTTTCATAATCTAGGAACTGCAAAATCAAATGCAGCACAGAAAACCTGTAGATAAACAGCCCAAAGCCAGTTACTGATTGACCACCTCAGTGTTTCTGTCTGTGGGGTATCAAACACTTTTGTGGTTATTCATTGTCAGAATACTGAATGGAATGGAAGAGCTGGGAAAATGCCTTGCAAATATGAAATGGCTTTACCTGCATTCAGATGTTTGTGTCCCATCAATATTCTAGCAAACAGGTTTTTATCGAGGGAAACATTTCCTGCAGCAGTACAATTACACACAGTCATAGAAGATATCCACAAAAACGGTATCTGAGTTCATAAATATCATTACGAACTCCAAGAATTACACTTAGCAATCCTATAAGGAACAAAGGATCCTTGAGGATAAGCATCCAGTCTGGACTACACAGTGTATGCCTTGATCTTGCATTCAGGTCCCTGTGGTCATATATGTCTGCCCAAGCGGTTTCAGCAGCGGCATCCAGAACAGCTGATTGAATTTTGATCATCAGAGAGCCTCAAGAGACTGCTTATAAACTCTGTGAGAGAAAGCTGAATAATGAACACATTCAAGTGAGTCACATGCTCTTCCTAGAAAAATGAGCCATTGCCTCTAATTGTAGGTACCCTTGTGGCCAATGATGCTTTTCACTGGCTCTGCAGAAAAAAAGATGACAGAAGGAGCTGGACCATAGATGTTAATTCGTTAAATTACTCCATGTTGCTTCAACAGTACATCGCAACTAGCTTTTATTATTTCACAGACATTAGTATTTCTATTTCAGTGTGAGTGCTCTTTCCATCATCATGTTTTTGTAACCTTCCCCATTGTGTTTCCTTTTGCAACTCAAGCAAAATTATTAATTTTAAAACAAGTCTGAGCAAAGGTTCAGTAAGAACTACCACAACTGACACTTAGCTATAAAGACATTAAATTTCCCTTCATGTCACTAGTCTCACATATAAAAATTTGAAAGTAATTTTGAATTTACAACAAGTTAATCCATTTAACAGTATGATTACTAAGCTGTTAAATCTGAAATACTCTAGTCTGAGATTTTACGGCACATGCATGATTCACCAACTTCTCTATACTATAAGAAAAGATATCTGCATTTTTCTAGCAAAATGGTGTCCATAGATGTCATAAGGTAAACCGGCTTCTGATGCTGCATAGCTGAAAAGTTGCCTTATCTCTCTGGGTTTTCAGCTGAAAAAGCAACTAAATTCATTCTGTATTTGACCATTTGCCTTTTGTTTTTGCCCTCAGCAATGAAAAGATGTCAATATCGGGATGTTTTTGTTTCAGCGTAGCAGTGAATCTAAACTGGTTCAAACAAACAGGGAAACAAGCTACGCAGGGCTACCAAATTGCGAGCACTCCTGGATTCTTGGTGCATCCTCACGTGACCACCTCTGATTCATATTTTCAGTTTTGCTTGAGAGTCCTATGCATTGTGGGTGCCCTCCCACTGGTGGGAGAGGAGTGAAAAAGGCCACCTGCTAAATATATTTGCCCCCTCTCCTCTGCCGGTTATACCCCATTCCCACTGCCTGGCCTGGCCTGGCCTGACTGAGGGTGCAAAACAGAGGTTTTCACTTCTAGTTCTGATTCTGCAGGAGTGTTGCAGCTGAAAAAAAAAAAAAAGAGCAAAAGCTTTATGAATATAGTTGACTTTAACAAAACAATGATTCTGACTTTCTTTGTAAAGCTGTCTGCGAGCCTAGGATGAAAATTGTGAAACACTCTGGAAAAAGTGATTAGAGTACCATTAAAATGTCTGTTTAATATTCTCTTCTGACTCTTTCTTTTGTTTTTGAGATATTGTAAATCAAATTCTGCCTAGACACTAGTATTGCATCCAATATATGGTAAGGAAAAAGGAAAGAGTTCCATTAATTTCTGCTCAAATCCTTTACCCTAGCCACCCCTTTTGCCATGTTTCTCAATGCACCTGATCTGGCTCTGCCCTTGTTAACCATGGAACTGGGCATGCAGGGAAGCAAGAGGCAAGAGGCCCAGAGTTACTTATTATGATCCATTTCACATCTAAACACTGTAATTGGTTGCATGGCTCAGCTTAGGTGCTCACATTATGTGACACCACGCTGGTACATCCGTCATATGTTTGATAGCTTGTAGGAGCTGCTAACTGTTCACTTGTTAATGGACAGTAGTTGCCTCATGCTACCAGAAGAAATGGCCTGGAGTGAAGGAAGCAAGTATTACTTTGCATATGTCTCCTGTTACCTTAATCATGAAGCACAAGCATATATGCAACCACACTGTACGGTCCTGCTCTCCTGTAATGTCCTGCTGCTTGCCCAGCTATGACAGCCCTTCAGCAGGGAGTGTACATGTTGCGTACAGCGCAGCAGTTCTTAATATGAGGTAAATTATAATGATTTTCAGGTTCATTAGGGTGCATGTGACTGGGAACTGATGTGAAGGAAAAAGTTAAACTGGGAGAGAGTCTGCAATGGAAGCAGTAGAACTGGAATTCCTTCAGGGCGCATTGCAACATGGAAATGTGAGAGCACATCATTCCCATCTGTCCCTACTTGGCTAATCTAGTGACTGAACAGCTTACAGGTGAAGCTTGTAGGTCTGTGAAGCTTTGGGATTGTAAAGGCAGAAAAGAGAATGAGCTCAGCCCTCCTGCCACAGATGCTACAAAGCCTTCTCAGCCTCAGTCACTTAAATTTAACCTTAATATCAAGATACTGTAGCTGACATGATAGTCAGCAACTCAGATAGTCTACAGAGGTGGGCCAGACTGCACCATGCAGGACACCCCAGCACAGAGACGTCCTTCTGCATCATCTGCAGTGTGCGGTCTCTGCCCATGCGCCCGGGAAGAAGAGGAACGATGCAGGTTGTGCAGGCAGCCCCTCTTGAGCAAGCAGCATTAGACTGNGGCAGAAAAGAGAATGAGCTCAGCCCTCCTGCCACAGATGCTACAAAGCCTTCTCAGCCTCAGTCACTTAAATTTAACCTTAATATCAAGATACTGTAGCTGACATGATAGTCAGCAACTCAGATAGTCTACAGAGGTGGGCCAGACTGCACCATGCAGGACACCCCAGCACAGAGACGTCCTTCTGCATCATCTGCAGTCTCTGCCCATGGGCCCGGGAAGAAGAGGAACGATGCAGGATGTGCAGGCAGCCGCTCTTGAGCAAGCAGGATTAGACTGCAGAAGAGCTTCATTTCCTTGCCTTATCACATACTTCTTTTCAACTCCTAAACTTATCAGGCACGTTGGAGAATTAATAGGGCATGACTAAACTGGAAAAACCATCATTCTCAACGGTGATGGCAGTGGGTGTTTTAAAGTTACAGTGCAAATAGCCTGAACCTAGAGAAGCAAAATGAATGAGGTGGACAGCTTAGTGCTTTTATTTTTTAACATTTTAGATGGGACCCAGTCTGTCCTAAATGGTTATGCTAAAAAAAATCCCTAAGTGTGATCCTAGCACATGCAGGCCCATTTTCTCCAAGGAATTAGTTGCAGATCAGGTGCCTCTGAATGCACCTAGAGAGAAGAACATTCTATAGTGAGAAAAGTGAGACTCCAGTACTCTTTTTCTTTGATATCTGGACTCTATACTCTTTGCTCATCCCAGTGCTCCCCAATGATGGATCAGGGCTTTAAACACTTTGCTTCAGTTAAGGGTTCACCAGGATCTAAAAGATATATTAAATAACTAGTGTATGATCTTTTCTTCATGTCTTAAATGTAGCAGTTTATAATGTTATAAAGGGCCTCTCTGAGTGTATCTTATTATCATGGTTTTTTAACAGTAAGTACACTTTGATGGACCTGCACCACGGAGAATTATAAGCAATTTATCAGATCATATAAAGGAGGGTGACAGGGCTTTCTTACATGCTGAACTACACTTTTAACTCACTATTTTCCATGTCTGTATATCATTCTCTGACCTTGGAAACACAAGGCCGGTAAGTAATGCAAGTGGTCCTTGATTGTGAACAGCAAACCACATGTCAACAATTTCAGCAGGAGAGTGGCATTTTAGTTGGACAGCTTTTCTTTCATTCCATGACATATAAATCACTCAGCTTGCCAGATTTATATTTACAGTCACCAACAAAAGAGAGAAAGAAAAAAAAAATATTTGGAGTGAGATAGTAGGGAATGAGTTTGGGCTAAAAAGGGGAGCAAAAATGTTAGTTTTCTTTCCTGAAAGAAAGAAGACTTTTGCCAAACTTTACTACTGGGTTCAAAGCAAGCAGGGCATATAGCAAGAGGCATTTTTCTTTTCTTACTGTGAATGTTAACAAGAAGAATCTGGCAAGTACCACAGTGTAACATGCTGCTTCAGAAGAATCCTTTATCGGAAGTAACAGCCAAAAAGAAAACTCACCTGGAAGCTGGAGTTAAGAGAAAGGGGCTGGGAGGGTTAGTTCCTTTCTAAGATTAAGCACAAAACAATTTCACCTTTTAACCTTCCTTCCCTTTCCTTTTCTTTCAACAAATAATAGTGAGGAAGATAAGGGAAGGCAGAAAATAAAAGATTAATAACATTTTTATTTTATTGCTCTTGAGACAAGAGAGAAGAAAGCGTGCACTGAAAGTCCATACTTCTGATAGTTTACTATATTTTCTTCCTGGTTTTTAAGCAAAATTTAGTGTTCAAATTTATCACTGGTCACGTGTCAGGAATGAATGCAGGAGTGACAAGCGATGACAGGACCTATGGCATGGTGCTGTGCCTTCACAGGTACATGCTTTGCATCAGCTATTCCTCTTTTCTTTTTACCCATGCCTTCATGGTATTTATTTTATTTCTTAATTTATGAGACTACCTGGAATTTACAGCTTATCGCTCTTTTTTCTTTTCCCCTCACTTTTAAAATAAGAGCTTGTTTTAGAGAGCTATATTTTGGATGGATACTAGAAACTACAAACCAGTAGGAAAATAAAAATGATCCTGCATTTATTTTTAAATTCTTGCCTTCTTTTCAAGGTAAACAGATGATGTTTGACAACTCAGGCTGTCGAAAAGCAAGAAACCTTCAATGATTTTGAGTCATAGACTGTTGCCTGTAACCTGAGTTCCTAGATAATATTGCATTTCCAGGTACCAATCTATATGACAAAGAATTTCAGGATTGAACCTTGAACTGATACTGTGTGATATGGCCTGTCATTTCAAATAGAAATGTGTTTGGGGAACTGTGGAGAGAAGAGGGCTGTTACCGAAGTCTTTTCTTTGTCAGCTCTTTACAGGGTTCTATACCCTATACAAACCCCGATAAAGTAATTAAAAGTTAGACTGAAGCACATGGACTCTCCTTGCATAAGCCATCATCCTTGCTCTCATGGCAGACACCAAGGGATGTGTTAGCCTTCATTTCACAATTAGTGAGCTCCTGAGAACTGAATAAAGCTGAACCAGATGAATCTTAGCACCCCATCCATGTCCGGATCCTACTATAGAGAATCTCCACTCTCCCCATCTGGCCTCACCAGCATGTGCTTCCTCCCTCCTCTCCTTCCCACCCCTTTCTGCTTTAAGTCCTCTTTTTAGTCATTCTGTGCCAGTCTTTCCCTCCCATCAGCCCCAACTCGTAGTTCTTTGTGGCTCATTAGGCAGGTGACGGCTGTCAGGGAACATTTATGTAGTATTCAAGATGCACCGCGCAGTTTTGTGCAGACCTTGAAGAGCTACACGTGAGCATAATCCACAGCAGATGCGACGAGCAGAGATTAACAGCTGCCAGATGAGCAAATTAACCACGATTTCAAAGGCACATAATCTGGCCAAAGTTGGGTAAGATTTTGACAGGGACCACTCCCAGTGTATCAATCCTAGCCACACTTGAAATTCTAGCTTCAAAAATGGTAGAGCCTTCAAATTCAGTTCTTTTAGGAAATTGTTAGCATAGGCCAAACAACAAGTTTGCTCTTAATCTCTGTAGCAATAACTGGATTTTGCTACATTTTTCTCCCTAAATGAGCATATGTATGAGGCAGGTAAATAGCATAGTATGTTTCAACCCAAGAGGTTAAAATATGCCAATACCAGAACCCAAAACAGCCTTATACTTAAAAACCTACCTACCTCCAACACCCGAAATACTGACTTTAAGTACTTGATAGCAAGTCTTTTATATCTTTTTATAGATAAAAATTATTAATAATATTAATAAGTATTAATATCTAGGAACATGATCCAACCCTCCAGTATTCCCTGGGATAGAATCCATCAGTCCACTTGTCTAAGAGAATAGGCATCAAAGTTCAGTATGTCAAGGAAGAGACACGCAGTAACTCCAAAATTTATTTTATGTCTGCATGGCCAGCATCTCAGGCATCTTGAATGAGTGCTGAATGTTGCCCGTCTCTATCAAGTTAGCATGGAAGGAACTTAGGCAGTGTATTAGGTTAGATGTCTAATGCAAAAGTATCTGAAGTGAAGTGAGATAAATCCTGCCACAGAAAGCTTTCTAATAATGAAATTAGAATTGAAATCAGTGCTATAAGACATTCTGTCTCCTCATTTTAGCTTATATCACTTTGAAACTCCTAACTACCTAAAGTAAAACCCAAAGCAGATTCCATAAGGAGACAGTAAAAGTGGGAAAGGCAGCTTTCTGTACCAGAAGAAGCCAAGATCTGTATGAGGCTGGGTAGCTCATCGGGGAAAAAGTGAAGAGCATTCTGGGGTCTGTTTTTTATTCTCCTCCTAAGCAACCTGGCATCGCTGAATCAACGGGAGATGGTTGTAACTTTTTCCTGGTATAGAGCTCAACCAAATTACCTTTCCTAGGGCAAGTGAGAGAGCAAGAATGCAGTTTTAGGATTAGCTCCAAGAAGATAGTTACCACCCTTCCCACATAACTGTCAATAAGGAAAAAGTGCTGGTCTGCAGGACTTCAGGGTTTAGGCAGAACCGGGATGCTAAGATGAAAAGAACTAGCAGGTTGGCACATATTCTGGATGAGCCTCTTTCTCAAAAGAGTGTTTTTTATATTTTGGTTTTTGATCTATTTTTGAAGCTCAAGGCATTATAAAAGAACATTAATTGGGTCCAGAATATTTAATCTCTGCAGGAGGGTGGATGAGTCATGTTTATTTCCAGCTAAGAGAAACTCAGCCTCACCATGACCAAAGATAAACTGGTCTCAAATGTACCCCAGAGAATATCTTATTCCACAATTTCACACAGAGTAAGTTGAAATTGTTTTAACATACAGTATTTTTAGGAGTATTTGAACTAGCAAGGGATATTCCCAAAGACTATAAGGGATATTCCTGCCTTCTGTTTTCCTTTATTTAGATTTCAAAAGAGATCAAACTGCAAGGATAATGAATCTATCTGAACCTTCAAAAAAATCAGCTTCATGTTTACTCGCTATTATAATGAGCAGTTACACAGATAGCATAAAGCAGAACTTTTTCTTTTCCTTTAGATCTGCTATAATTTGAGAATCACAGGCCATCAGCAGTTGTTTGCCCATGTGCAGCACGCTGAATGTCTTGTCGATATTTAGCAGCGGATGATATCTTCAAATAGTAAAACATGATGACATCAACATTACTGTGACATAGCTGACTGCACTGAGCACTTAAGCATTGCAGGCTAGAACCAAAGGTGCAGAGCTTCCAGTGCCGCAAGGTCAATTATCAGCAATAATCCTTTCCTGGAAGTTTGATATTTTCTTTTTTACCACCCTGAGATGATACTAAGGTAGACGCGTTAGCTGGAGTACGTGGGATGAACATAGCACACTCCACTGCCTGTGGAGTTGGCCTCTAAGAGAATGTGATATGGGCCATGCTACACAGAAACAATATACAATATTGTATAATATACAATCTACAACAGAAAGTTCCTCATAGCCCTCCACTTCAGCCAGCAACAGTTTAGGGTGCCTTTTCTCCTGTTTTCTTGAGCTAGTCCAAGCCATGTGTTGAAAAGGGGAGGGCTGTTGTCCTTTCTGATAATTCAATAACCTGCATTCAACCAAATCATTTGAATTCATGCTTGGGAGGGAAAGAAATAGTGGAGTAAACGTTTTTTCTTTTCCTGTGTGTGGGCATCAGCTGTATGTGGATAGGTTTTCTCTCTTCTCATCCTCTCCCCTTCCCTTCCCTTCCCTTCCCTTCCCTTCCCTTCCCTCCCTTTCCCTCCCCTTCCCTGATATGTCAATGCATGTCAGACAGATAATGTGATATTTTGTTATACAAGCTTGGAATTTTATCAAATATGAGAGTTTTAATGGTTTTAATTCGTAACTGATTTTTGAAAGTTGCAGATTAAGAAGGTGTGGGTTTTTTTTTTTTTGGGTTTTGTTTTTCTCCTAGGCTGGTTTTACATGAAGACAGGCAAAAAATCTTAAAAAAATAATATAGAACCGTGTATCCTGCATATAATTCCTGGAGTTTCAGAAATGAAACTGAGTAGCATATCCAGGCAAGACAATATAATATAATGAATTCAAAATATCCTTTTCTTGCTTTTCTCCACAGATTACAGCTATATACTTCAGCTGATTAAAGGGAATTAATATATAACTGAAATTCATCTCAAACTATTAAAAATGGAATATGAATCTTTATATCCAGTAAAATATAAGGTTTCACATTTTAATCAGACTTATATTTTGGTGAAAGCCTGTAATCTACTGCAATTTCCTATATATCAAGGGATTTGGGACAAGTAAGTAAGCTTTGGGCTCTTCATCTGTCTTCTTATGGTAATTAATAACTTTGTTATGCCTTGATTTATATTTGATGATGGAATTTGATTATCTAAATGTATAGTGATCTTTTCTTGTTTTCAACCAGTCAAGCACCATCAATCAAAACTATTCAGACTCTCTTAACCTGCAACAAGGTCAAATGTTATATTGATAGAATCAGTGAACTTCAGCAGCTTTCCACATGAGGACACATTTATGGGTGTTTTTTAAGAAGTAAGGTTTGCCCTGTTCTAATTTTGTGGAATTCAGGCATTCTAGTTAAAGAGAATTTGTAGCAGATTCTGAGCTTTCAATCCTATGCATCGAAAAATAAGAGAGCAGAAAAGAACCTCAGCTTCTCTCTGAAATTTCTCTAGCCCTGGTGTTGAGGAGGATGCTTTTGAGATGCTGATTACTCTTCTGACTTCATTTGGCAAGCTCCCACAGCAAATCCAAATTGTTTGAGTCATGAGTAGAAAGCAGAAAAAAGTGATTTTTGGACAAAACACCTACCAGGACCTAATCTGGAGAAATGTTCATTTATATTGCTTTTTGTCCCAAATTTTAAAAGTGCACCAAACAAACAACCTTGTTTTAGAGATGGTGTTGAGGAATCCAGGTTGGAAGTTATTAACCCTTGGTTCTACTTCTACCTGTGTTGTTGATTTTGCTTATGATCTCAGTCATGTAGCACTTGGTACCTCTATCTCCCAGCATACTAACTTGTAATATTAAGGCATATCTCAGAAAGGCTAGAATACTTTTGAGATCCTTGCCTAGATAGAGCCAAAGAAATAGCAGATATTATTAAAGCTCATTGGTCTTTTTCTAATTCATTCCCAAGATGCTATGAAGGTCCCATCTCTTCTTCTATGATCTAGCAATCTGCCATAGTTTATTTCCCTGGTATAGAGAGGGATATAGCTATTTTTCTTCAGTCTGTAGGGTTACATTTGCCTTTGGTTGTTGCATGGTTGTTGCATGATTGTCATTTCAATCTCTGAGTAAATAGTGAGAAAAGGAAGGAAATATATTTCCTGTCTTTCTACCTGTGGTCTATACATGACCCCTCCATATGTTCAAAGGTAAGCAAGGAAGATTTATTTGGGTCCAAAGTATGAGGCTTAATTTTGGCTTCCACCAACATTTCCCATTAGACAGGTTTTCTCATGAAAACTTTTACATTCACTCCTAGTTTGCTTTTCCTGTGGAAAAGTTTTAAAAATAATTGTGTGTCCCTACTTTCCTTCAAATCCCACTCTTAGGCTCACCTCTCTGTAATGTATATGCAAAATCTGCCAGTGTCAAGAGCTATATAAATGACAAGCTAATGACAAGCTAAGTCAGTGACTTCTTACACTCACTTTTAACACCTACAAAATGATACAGAGCTAGTTTACCTATTTTAAGGCTGAGAAAACAGAAAAGTTCTGAAATTGATTGAAATACCATAGTTCAGTACTGCAATTCAAGATTATGGTGGCACTTCTTAAGATAAAACACACATTCTGCACGTTGGCCACATAGCAACATTTGCACCACATAGCAATGACTCATTGTGTCATGTGCTACCAGACTTGCAGGTTGAAAATTATGTCTGGATAAAGATTGTAGCTATGTATGTGAGTGTTAATGCACAAATGGGTTTATACCTTCAACCACAAAGCCTCCATCAAGCTTATTGCACTTTTTTTTTGCTTTTCTCTTTTGCTAATCAGAAATGCTGTCTGTCCTTACCCTCACTGGCTCAAAGTCAACTCATGTCTCCACCTCCCTGTTCACACAGGACAGCTTCTCCTACTGATAATTCAATGTCAGTTTCCCTTTCATACCTGAATAGCCTTGCATGCCAGGGTTTTTTCTCTTTTCCCATAAATCTCTTTTCACCCAGACAATGGTAGATGGTGTTCCTCATAACAGTCTTTTGTAGGCATAATTCCTTATTATGACTGTAGCAATACATTTAAGCCTCACGCATTTCTTTTTAAATAACTGAGAAATAGGTTCTTTGTCTCCTGAAACACAGAATGCAGGGAGAAAGTAAGAAATCCTTATTAATTGGGAAGGAAAAAAAAAAAAAAAAGGATATCTACTTCCTTCCTGGAACCATTCTGAAATATACGGGGGGTTAATGAAGATAGACAGTATGTGATGTAGCCTGTCTGACAGAAGAACCTGCTACAGGGAAAAGGACAGCATGCTCTCAAAAAATAGGGTAGCATACAGACGTGTAAAAAGGAAGGTCTGTTAGACAATTCCCTCTTCAAAGTGACATGTCTCATGCCAAGTGCGTAAAGAGTTAACAAAAAAAGGATGACTGTTACTCGGCACTGAAATCATATAATATTCCCTTAAGTTTCCTTACTTTGTATGGCCTACAGAGAAATGCAGTGCAATGTAGCAGATTTTCTCCTACCATATACAAGTTTAGGTTTTGCTCCATGATATTCTGGATTATAACTTCTGAGTTTGCTTTTGTCACTAAGAAACCTACTATCTACTGTGTATTTTGTCCAGCTGAAGTTGCACAAAACAGGACCCAGCTTTGTTGTTTAGGTTTTTCATTATATGGGTGTGTATCCCTTCATTAACAGATCTCCTGGTGTATCTGCTTCCAGACAATACTCTGCCCACACTAGGTTTTAATTTAAACTATTGCACTTTAATTTGATTCATACATAAAGTTAGAAACTGCTGAGCTAGTGAAACGTGCTCTGTGAAAACCTTTTCCTTCTCTCCAAAGAACTGTAAATCTGAGGGGAAGGGAGAAGTTATTCCAAACAGCATTTAGCCCTTCTAAAGATTAATATTGTAATAACAGACCACTGCATATACAATCATATGTATTTTGTAGATGATATTCTCTCTTTATGTGGCTCTTCCTTATTGTCAGAAATTTCTACTGAGGAATCCTCTTTTGTTTTGTCGTTGGGTTTTGGCTGAGAAAATTGCAATTCTTACTACATTGCTCTGCAGAAGCAATTCCATAATCCACTTAACACAAATGGACCTCTTAATGATAAGTACAACCTTTTGTTTACATGTTTCATGGCTGATAAACCAGGTTTATTCTAACATGCTATGTTTGCGAGATCTATCCTGAATAAATGTACTGACTAAGATACCAAAAAACGTTTATATTGGAATTTCCCTAGGCATGGTAAAAAACATTATGTGAAAATAAATACTTCTTTTTCATGTTCATAGTTTTAGCAACTCAGTGGAGATGACATTAAAGATCTTCCTTAACTTCAAATTCTGAAGCACCAACCATAAGTCTTTTAATGCAGATTTTTTTTCTTTATAGAAAGTTAACCCCAGGTCTAAATATTATGGCTGACCTGGACTTAAGTTAAAGTGGAGTGGCTTTAAATGAAGGGACTGTGTCAGGCTGGCTAGTGGCTTGCATCTACAGATTTTGCTTCATAAGGTAAACTTAGTTCAAAAGACTGTTTTGACAAACCTATATTAAATGAAGAGTTATTATCCTAGCAATTTCAGTTGCTTTAAAACTTTCATCTGGAGGAGCAATCTCATTCTAATCATTACAGTATGACTCAGTTTTTCTCATTTCATCTCCTTTGGAATGATTTGGAAGAGATTTTACTCCCACTAAAATTAGAATATTAGGGCTTTTTCAGTGCTGTTATTCTCACGATTCTCCTTTTGACACATGCTGATACTGCATTTGATATGACAACAGCTTTGTGGTAAAAAATTAGAAATTATATTTCTACAGAAGTGCATCACGCCACTCAGGCACCATAGTACATCTTTACAGAATGGTTAAGGTTGGAAGGGACCTCCAGAGATCATCTAGTTCAACCCCCCTGCACAAGCCGGGACACCTAGAGCACATGGCACAAGCTGGCGTCCAGGCAGGTTTTGAAGATCTCCAGAGAAGGAGACTCAACAACTTCTCTGGGCAGACTGTTCCAGGGCTCTGTCACTCTCACAGAAAAGAAGTTCTTCCTCATATGGAGACAAAACTTCCTGTGTTTAAATTTATACACATTACCCCTTGTCCTGTCACCAACCACCACAGAGAAGAGCCTGACCCCATCCTCCCTGCATTCACCGCTCAGGTAATTCAACATGTTGATCAAATCTCCTCTCAGCCCTTCTCTTCTCCAGACTAAACAGGCCCAGCTGCCTTAGTCTTTCCTCATATTACAAATGCTCAAGTCCCTTAATCATCTTGGTTGCTCTATACTAGACCCTCTCTAGAAGCTCCACGTCCCTCTTGTACTGGGGAGCCCAGAACTGCCCCCAATACTCCAGCTGTGGCCTCATCAGAGCTGAGCAGAGGGGCAGGATCCCCTCCCTCAACCTGCTGGCAACGCTCCTCATGACGCAGGCCAGAATCCCATTGGCCTTCTTGGCCACGAGGGCACACTGCTGCCTCATGGTTAACCTGTTGTCAACCAGGGCTCCAAAATCCCTCTCTGTGGAGCTGCTTTCCAGCAGGTCAACCCATAATCTGTACTGGTGCCTGAGGTTATTCCTCCCCAGGTGCAGGATCCTGCACTTGTCCTTGTTGAACCTCATGAGGTTCCTCTCTGCCCAGCTCTCCAACATGCCTAGGTCCCTCTGAATGACAGCCACTCCTCCCAGTTTGGTGTCATCTGCAAACTTGCTGTGGGTGCATTCTGTGCCCTCAGCCAAGTCATTGATGAACAAGATGAACAGCACCGGGCCCAGTACTGACCCCTGCGGGACACCACTGGCCACAGGCCTCCAACTAGACTCAGCCCCATTTATCACCACCTCTGGGCTCTGCCATCCAGCCAGTCCTCAATCCACCTCACTGTCCACTCATCCAGTTCACACTTCTCAAGCTTTCCTATGAGGATGTTATGGGAGACTGTTTCAAAAGCTTGGCTGAAGTCAAGGTAGACAATATCCACAGCTCTCCCATCACCCATCCAGCCAGTCAACCTCATCATGGAAAGTTATCAGTCAGGTTGGTCAAACATGACTTCCCCTTGGTGAATCCAGGCTAACTACTCCTGATCACCTTCTTTTCCTTGACATACCTACAGATGGTCTCTAGGATGAGAAGCTCCATCGCCTTTCCAGCGATGATGGTGAGGCTGACCGGTCTGTAGTTTTCCGGCTCCTCCCTCTTGCCTTTTTTGAAGACTGGAATGACTTTGGCTTTCTTCCAGTCCTCTGGCACCTTCCCCATCCTCCATGACCTCTTGAAGATGATGGAGAGTGACTGAGCAATAACCCCTGACAGTTCCCTCAGCGCTCCTGGGTGCATCCCATCTGGGCCTGTGGATTTACGGGTGTCCAGTTTACCTAAATAGTCCCTAACCCAATCCTCCTCAACCAGTAGAAAGTCCTCCTCTCTTCTGGTTCTCTCTCTTGTCTCCAGGCTCTATAGTTCATGGGGACTGGCCTTAGCAGTAAAGACAGAAGCAAAGAAGACATTTAGTAACTCTGCCTTCTTTGCATCCTCCACCACCAAGGCACTCTCCCCATTTAGCAGGGGACTAACATTTTCCCTAGTGTTCCTCTTGCTACTGATGTATTTATAGATAAAGCCCTTCCTGTTGCCCCTGACATCTCTCACTAAAATCTGAGTTTCATACCTTCCAGCTGCTCTCTCACATAAAGAGCAACTCCGCCACCTCGCCTTCCTGCCCTGTCCTTCCTGAAAAGCCCAAAGCCATCCATGGCCACATTCCAGTCATGAGAGCTGTCCCACCATGTCTCACTAATTGCAGTGAGATCATGGCCCTGCAAAGGCACACACATCTCCAGCTTGGCTTGTTTATTCCCCATGCTGCGTGCGTTTGCATAGAGGCATTTGAGTTGGGCACCTGATGTGCCTCTCTTTCTAGCTGGGGCATCTGGAACTTGGCCATGGGGGCCTTCAGAAGTTCTCTTGCTTTCCCATTTAGCCTCTTCAGGCTTAGGATGCCCTACACAGGCTATGGAGTTAGGTGGATGCGAGTGGCATGGCAGGCCATTGCCTACCCCATAACCTGCTTCCCTGATGACACCCACCTCGAATCTAGTTTAAAGCCCTCTTGATGAGCCCTCCTAGCTCATGTCCCAGGGCTCTCTTCCCCCTTTGAGAAGATGGATCCCATTAGATTCCATCATGCCTGCCGCTGTGTAAGGCTTCCTGTTATGGAAGAAATCAAAGTTGTGGCGATGACACTGGCCACAGAGCCACGTGTTAATGGGCAATATCCTCCTATTTCTTTCTGCATTGCTGCCATCACTGGGAAGAATGGAAGAGAATATGACCTGTGTGCCTGAGTTCCTAATTGTCTGCCCCAGTTCCCTAAAGTCCCTTTTGATCGTGCTCAGGCAGCGTGTTGCCGCTTCTTCTCCTCCCACACTTATTAATGGATAATAGTCAGTGGGTCTAACCCAGCTGGGAAGTTTCTGGGTGACATCCTTAATCTGGGCCCCAGGAAGGCAGCAGACCTCTCTTAGAGGGGGGTCACGCCTACATATCGAATCCTCTGTTTCCTGAATTAAGGAATCGCCCACAACTATGATCTACCTTTTCTCCCTCATACCTGTGGTAACAACACGCGGGGTTTGTCTTTCTGGTTGTGTTACTGTTTTTGGAGAAGAGAGATTCTCGCCTGCCCTGTCTACTGATTGCCCTTCCTCCCCCAGGGCCTCATATCTGGGGGTACCTGTTGGGTAAATGGGAGGTTTTTTCTTTCCACTGCGAGCCTGGACTTTTATCCATATGTTGTTGTGCTGCCTTCTTCCCTCTTCTGTTAGCTGCGGGATGACTCTGTAGTCGCTCATTGTGGTGCGTTTCTTGGTGCCTGCCCCTGTTTCTCCCTCTCCAACTTAGGGACACTTCTTAGCTTTTCCACCTCCTCTGGTGGCTCAGCTACCATGCTGAGCAGATCTTCCACCTGCTCACACCTCACACAGCTGCTCTCCCCTAGGTTGTCCAAAGGAAGTGTCATGCTATGGCACTCCTTGCAGCCTGACACCCGGACAGCCTCACGCTTTAACAGTGGTTCAGTCTGGGTGACTGTCTCCTCCGATGAGTATTTGCCATAGTGGATACGCCAGGGAGCTCGCTGCTCCCTGCCCTGCCTGCACGACCTGCCACCATGGCCTGGCTGACACGCCGCGCTGTTTGCCCGCTCTGCTCACCGCACTCCTGGTCGCCTGCGCTCCCCAGGGGCAGCTCTTGTAGGCGCAGGGTTTGGGCCGTCTACCCTGCTGACCTCCCCCGCCACTGCGTCAGCGCCGCCTGGGGCTAGGGGCGCCTAGCTCTCCCTGCTCTGGGGCTTGTGCTTCCCTACGCGGCTTCTGGCCATCGATTTAGTTCCTCTCAGAAGGGTCTCACAGCGTGAGTGTCCACTCCGGAGATGTTACCTACGAGGAATGATCTTACCTACGAGGAATGAGCTTCCCTACGAGGAATGATCTTTAGTGAGTAGACCTCTCCACTGGAAGAAATTGCTCTGTCATACTTCCTCTGACTAGCAATTTACTAAACTAAAAACCGGATTCTCAAGCATTTGAGAAAAATAGAGAAATAAAATCCATCAGGTCTTTTCATCCGTCGCAACATGCCAATGTTTTCTTCATCTCTGCTGGTGCTGATTTTTGCTCTTTTATGAATATGCTGCCTGTCCATCTCAGTCTTAAAGAAAAGTGCTGAAAGTCTTTCAAAACTATTTGGAACCAGATGTTACAAAAAAGACACAGTTGATGTGTTTTCTTGATTTAGTTATTGGTATTAAAACTGGAGTTCTCTGTGCTCAGCAGTGTGCAAGCAAGACACAGGCAATATTTTTACCCACTGTGCAATAGCTGAGAAACCAAGCAAAAGAATGCTTGAGCTCTCCAAATGCCTTCAGAGTCTAGGAAAAGCAACTATAAAGCCCAAAACTTCTTCAGTCACTAGTGTCTTATGCATCCAGAGCCATCCTTGGAGATATTCAGAAGCCACCAGGAGATGATCCTGGGCAATTTGCTCTAGGTGACTTCTTGAGCAGGGGAGTTGGACTGAATACTCTCTACAGGTCCCTTCCAAGCTCAACCACTCTGTGATTCTGTGAGACAAGTGAACAAAATGTAGTCACAATGGTTACTGTGTTTCCTTCTTCTCAACCCCTTTTCCCAAAGTTATGGATGAAAAAAGATGCAGAAAATGATTGGGATGCTTTCAGAATTGTGCCTGAATAACTTTAATGAAAGAAAATAGAAAATTTGTGGTCTGATAGCCTACTTTAGATCGATAGAGGAATTTGTGTCTGGCTGTCCTGCACTGTCAGCATGAGAGGAAGTTTTTGTATATTCCAGTCAGTGACCATAAAATATAAAAAGATAATGCTTTAGGAAAAGATAACAGCATGCAGTCAGAATAGAACTAGCTGTTAAAAGTAATTTTGAAATAAGCATTGTACGATCTCTATGATCAATAGAAATAAGAAGGAAAAAAAAGCTTAAAAATGACTTCCCTGTGACCATTAGAAATTCATCTCAATCTTTCTAGACTTTGTGAGTTAGTTGGAACAGACGAAAACTGTATTTAGCAGTGTGTGTACTCACTGCTTTCAAGACAATCAAATAAAATATGCTGAAACTCAATTAACAACATTATTCTGTTACAGCTTTTGTCATCGTCAGCAAAACTATTGCATTAGTCAATGGCTGCTCAAAGGGGAAAAAATGTGTTTTAAGCTTGGAAGAAACAGTCCTAATTTTCCCTTGCCAAGAAGATTTGACTCTGCACTCCTGGGATCCAGCCCCTTTCTCCTTCTGCCTCAGCACAGAAGGCTGCAGAACTGCATCCAAGCAATTGGATTAATTAATTAATTCTTAGAAATCTACAGCAAAATCAATCCTGTTTACTTCAGTGATAGCATTTGCAAGAGTAGAAAGCTGAAGAACTCGACCCTAGTGCAGCAGAAACTTTCCTCAACATATTCCTAAGCTGTTTTCACAGTGAACAGTCCACTGTGGTCTATTGAAATGATAACTAACTTTGAAAAAAAAATAGAAGGATCCAACTGCCAAAGAAAGCAGCAGTTAATGGGAATATTATCACAGTTTTCTATTGCAAAAGTTCCTCTACAAAATGCAGTGCATAGTTTTGGTAAAATACATTTTGCACTTCTGTGTGTCTGTCAGCAGTGTTAGCTATCAGAAACTGGTTTTATTATTTTATTTTTCCCAGTAATAGTTGCTACTTTCGAGTGGCATTAGAAAACTATCACTTCTCTTGATTTTTAAAGCACTTGGTCTGTAGACTTCAACAGATAATTTCTGAAATGTTCATAAGTGACTTAAACTCTGGGTTAAAAGCACAGCTCAGAGGGAAGTTTAATGGATTCCTGAGAACTGCCCCATCAAAAATCTACAATTGTTATACATTTGATAATAGTAATTACTTCCATTTGTAGTTGGGCAGAAAATTGGTTATTACTGTCATATATGTTTAGAACTTTAACTCAAACACTATGTGCATTTATATATTCCATATACATTATTTAGACCTAGATTCTGATACTTTTTGATTGCACTGTATATAATCTTACTCCATGAATTCTCCAAGAACTCAAATGAATGCTTGAGAAATAAAGTATGAGTTTGAGTGAAGGCAGCAGAATTTAAATTATATAATTTAAAAGCAAAATTAAGATATCCCAGATCTTTTGAACAGTTACCCAGTGCTCATGAACTCAGTGAATGACCAGAAATCTGAATCTGATATTTTAAATTTAATGGCTACATTGGAGGAACACTAAGAGCAGATACAACTGTGTGCTCTGTGTCAAATGAGGTTTATCTCAACAATGTTCTATTCACAGAGGCAGTCATGAATGCGGAAACCATCCTTTTCGTTTCTGACTCTTTCCCACTTACCGCCAGCTATCTCCATAGAGAATAGAGCTATAATATTATAAATTTGTTTCCAGTCTCTCTGCACTCCTTCCAGTCCATCAACTGCAGTTGGAGTAGGGGGTCCATCTCTGACAGCGTGAGGCACCCCACTGAGGCCACCTGATTCACAGAAGCTGCCATGAAGATACAGAGAGGTAACGTGTGCCAGACACATTACCTCTGGGCACATCTCATCTACTAATTTATTTCTAAAATCAGACAGCAGGCTTTCAATTAACTAAGTGAGATGTCATACAAGGTACTGAACAAGGGATTACTCGTTCCATGAAGGCTCTAGCATGTGAACAGACAGCACGAACCCAAGGCTGGAAGCATCGGGACAAGGGCAGACTTGCTAATGGATTGGGGAGCCTGGTGCTAGCTTCTTTCAGGCACTTCTACTTGTTGCGTGTCAGGTCTTTGAAAGCCATTTGAGGTCATAGGGCCCAGAAAGCCTGAAAGGGAGCAGAAATGGAGATACCTGCTCTGCTGTCCAGTTCAATGCTTACTCAACAGGCCTTCTAGGTAAGGGCCAGTTGCTGTAAGGATAGAAGTGGTACATACTCTCAAAACACATTGCTGTTATCTGCTTGTGTTACTTGAAATGTTGGGGCTCAGTCTCATCTCTCTTGCCCGTACAGTGCTACGTACAGTTGCTCCTCAGCAAGTGCACTCCCTTTTAAGTCTACTTGACACACTCGTTGCAAAAGTAAAACTGCATCACATATTGACGGGAAAGCTGAGGTTTGCTTACATCGGTTACTCTTGCAAAATAAAGAAAGAAGACCAGAATTGCATGGCTTTTATCAGTAGTTTTTTTCTGCTGCATCATCACTTCAAAAATAGAAAGCATGGAAGTACACAGGGGTTAAAAAAAAATCTGTGGCTGCTGCAAGCACTACTGAACATTAGCTAGAATATCAAAGATTTTGAAAGGTGATGTGTTCTATAGTGGGTTTTTTTTTTACATTTTTTTCTATAAATTCTGTCTGATTTGTACCTGAGTATGTCTCTGAGTTTCTGAGGAGAAAAGATCATTAATTAAGTTCAGGATGAGAAAATTATCTTTGTGCATTAACCTGAATTGATTAACATGAAGTGAGAATATATTTCACTTTTTATTGACAGTAAACCTGCAATATATAAGACCAGGAATAATGCACCTTTCTATTGGAAGACAGTCTAATGGTTGTTTATTTAAATTTCTTAAGTGAAATGGTAGAAGTGTAGAATTTTAACAGAACCTTGATGATTTATAAACAACCTGAAATGCTGAAATTAAAAGATGCTAGCAAGAGTAAACAAAAATTACTTTTAAGCAATTGTATTAAATTCTTCTTGCTTTGTAATACTTCATTTTCTTGTCTCTTGTGAAATCATGGCTGTATTAGTATTGCAGGAAAAAAAAAATCAACCAGTCTAGACAGGTTCTGCATTCCTGAAGACAGACAAGTAGGAAAGGAAAAATTAGGTGGCCTTATACATCAGGAAGCCTGACTTTGGTGCAGCCATAGAGAGCATCTGGAATGTAAATATAGAATTATACAGAATTATTAAAGCCAGTATTCTTTTTTTTCCCATCCAATAGATTTAAATATTTAGCTTTATCATTTTTGAAGCTAAGAACTCTTTTCTGCAGTGTCACTGAAACACATTGCTTTTGGTGATGATGTCCAAACAACAAAATTCTTCTGCAGTGTAAAGGAAATTTTCCAGGTAAGACTTCTGTATATAAGCCAACTATAAAGCTATCAACGAATCAATCAAGGAGGCATTTCTATATCATATATGACAAATTATTATTGATAATAAAAGGGAAAGAAATGTGAGGGAGAACTGCCATTTTGTGATTCATCAGGTTTCTGACTTTCTTCCTGCTTTCTATGCATCTTACTGAAGTAACTAGTATTGTGTTGATACAAATGCGTTCTATAATCTCGGTATTTACTTGCAGATGTGCACATTTTATTTCCATATTTTCTGCATTGCCTTAGAGGTCAGGAGACCGCTTACAGATTTACACGCTTTGCTCTGTTACACAAAACATGCATATTCACTAGTAAAGACAGTCTACAAAAAAAGAGACAGCCTTGTAACTCTCATGCTGATAAAAGGAGCTGGATTCTTCTACATTAATTACACTAGTATTTGAGGGTGAGAAGTCTCCATGGCAACCTCATTGTCATATGGCACATCTAAAGCTCCAAATATGCTATGAAACTAGTATTTACCTTTCAAAAACGCTGAAGGATGGGGGAAAAGAAATATTAAGGCGTGCTTCAGTAAACATCAATACATAGCTGTGTCTGTAAATAATCAGAACAAATCTAATGTCCCTACAGGTTATTTTCTTTAATCACTCTTTAAAGGTGTAAAACTTTTATCTGTGTCAGTGTTGTTTAGGCTCTGCATGAGAACTGCAAAATCAGGCATGTTTTTGCATGCAGAGCTTCCTCATCCTGCTCATCCTCTGCACCTCTGAGTAGCACGGCAAAGGGAAAGTGCCTGTGGTAGGGCTCTACCGTGCATCACAGGAGGGAGTAGGCCTGCTGAGACAGAGAGCTAGCAGAGGTGGGTCAGTGCAGGAAGCAAAGGTGGCTGCTTCTTTCCCTAACAACCTTTAGCAGCATTAGTTTCTCCTTGTACCACCTGAAGGCCTGAGAGCAGTTTTGAGCAGACTGGCAGAATCACAGAATCATTATGGATGGAAAGGACCTTTGAGATCATCAAGTCCAGCCACAATCCCATCAATGCCATGCCTACTAAACCATGTTCCCAAGTGCCTCATGTACATATTTCTTGAGCACTGCCAGGGACAGTGACTCCACCACTTTTCCTGGGCAGCTCGTTCTAGCTGCACTGAAGACTCTAATTAATAAATATATAGTCCGATGTGACAGTGGGGAAGATCACATTGTTTTTAGTAGAAGAAGTCACACCTCACAAGTTCTCTGAAGTAGTCCCCTGAAGTGGATTCGGTGGACTGAGCACACAGACCAGCATCACAGTCTCATGGTCTGCTTGATCTCCAGGAGGCTTTCAGCAAGATTCCCTCCTCCTCCTCTGCAAACGTGAAAAGACTGCAGAAACTCATGCTGAGACCTATGTTTAACATATCCTTAATGATCTAAAAATAGGCA
The DNA here is from genome assembly GCA_013389825.1 of Crypturellus undulatus. Lineage (NCBI taxonomy): Eukaryota > Metazoa > Chordata > Aves > Tinamiformes > Tinamidae > Crypturellus > Crypturellus undulatus. The sequence goes on along the minus strand of VWPW01002548.1, from coordinate 484,184 downwards.
GGGAATGCAATGACAGTTTGTAGATGATAATAAATTATTCAGGGTAAAGTTCAAAAGAAAAGGAAAAGCTAACTATGATGAGCTGCAGAAGGATCTTACAGGAATGATGGGTGAATAAAATGGCAGATAAATTTCAGTGTTTGTTAGGTGATTCACAAGAGTGAAAACTACCTCACTTTACATACCAAATAACATGCTCTGAACTAGCAATTACCATTCAGGAAAGGGATCCTAGAATTATAAAAAAATAGTTCTATGAAAATGTCAGCTCAAAGCTTGGCAGTGGTCAAAGAAGCAAATAAAATAGAGAACAAAAGAGCAAGCGCCATTAGGCTGTTGTACAGATCTACAGTGCAGATGCATCCTCTGTAGGATGTGCAGCTCTCATCCTCTCTCTCAAGAGAATACAGTAGTACGAGAAGAGGTACAGCAGAAGGCAACAAGGATGCTAAGGTGTGGGACTTTGGTTAAAAACAAATTAAAAAAAAAGAGAACAAGAGAGAGATTAAACAGACTAGAACTTTTCTGTCTGGAAAACAAACGACTTCTGTGGTATCTACAGAACCACGATAATACAGAAGGGAATAAATGATGATTATTCACTGCTTCCCAGTATAAGGAGGAAGGGATGTCAAAGAAAAATGGAAGTAACAGATTAAAAATAAAAACAAAAACAAAAGGAGTTTATCCTTTTATACAATACATAGCTCAGGTGAAGAATTACCACTAGAGTCTGAGTACCCTAAGTTTTCTCAAGGGTTCAAAAGAAAATCAGACAATTCATACCAAAAAAGTCCTTCAAAGGTTATCAAAGAAAACAAGTCTGAATTTCAAACTGAAGTAGTATCATGTTTTTGGTTATGCTTTATCTCTTTCTCATGCACCTCCCTATATATCCACTGTTAGCTACTGTCACTATCACTGTTAGCCACAGTGCTGAGCAAGACAGAGCTTCAGTCTGGCCTGGAAGATGTATTCTTAGGATAAGCTATTTTTCCACCCCATTAGAAGTATTTCGTGCATTCAGCAAGTTTTTTTTTCTATGGCATGGATCAGCGCTTCCTATACAGACAAGTAATTAGGCCATCTCCATCTCTGCTTTGTACATGCTCGCTCTTAAGAGGTAACAATCTTCCCTAAAGAGCCTTGGCCCTCAGTCTGTGAATCCAGTATATTCCCTTCCTGTCTGATGAAGGATATCCTGCACTACTGGAGCAATCCATAACTAATACAGGAGAAGGGGACTGGCCTCTCAGCTTAACATCCTTAGCTGAGGGTGGAGAAGTCCATTCTTCACGCATTTCCTCTAAATAGCTACTGTCAGTGCTTTACAGGACATTACAAAGAAAAATCTTGGGGGAAGAATAGACAAAAGTCAACTGCAAATGTAGCCTTATATTCTCTGAACGTGAATTAGCACAATCTGGGTTTGAGATGAAAGATGAAATAAAAGGAAAAATTCAAGCACATGCTTTCCTGACAACATCCCTTTTCTTCTTCTCAAACAACTTTTCAGGAACTCACCTTCTCTGTCATATAATAATGTAGCTATTTATCAGGGAAATTGCATATATACAAGAGTGAGCACTAAAATAGAGAAATGTGCTAATGCATAGTGAGGGTAGAAAACTGCTTTATGCAGTTATGGATTTCTACAAGGATCAGTTCATTCTCTCTCTTTTCATTCATCATCTGTATGAAGTTATGGTATAGGTTCAGATCCTGATAATGTGCAAAAAAATACTAATTATTTTTCTACCCAATTGAATATCCCCAGGATAGGACAAGAACAACTACGCAAAGCTGAACTGAGGCCACTGTGCATCTCTTCCTCGTGGAGAAGGTGAGCAAGAGAATTAACTGTATGAGGCAGACCAAACCATTAAATTTACTAAAAGAAACTTTGAGATTATGGTGAAGATTTTGAATGAAGTATATTGCATTCCATCATTTCTAATATACCTTTACAGTGTTTTGTAACATGGCAAGAAGACAACTAAGCTGAGTATGAATTTGCTCAAGGCAGGTCCTGCTCCCCCATCACTCTTTCTCTACTCCTCTTTCCCCCACCTCTGCTTTAGTACAGCCATTCCGTCCTCACCTCAATCTCCTCAAGGAGCCCATTCAGTTCACTAACCTGGCAGAAAACTTTTTCTCTCTCATGCCCCCAGGGTGGTTTATGCTTTTCTAGTAAACTGGACTGCCTCTCTGGGTAGACAAGCCAACTGCAGGTATGACACAAATAAGTGCACCCAGGTACAAGTGAGCTATTATGAGAGCTCAGACCATCTTTTCTGACTGCAGCATTAGCAGAACATGCACACATACACTTCACTGGAGAATTGTATTATTTTTTCTCTCAAAAAAACAAAACCTCATCAACAAATAGGAATTCTTGACTGAATCTTCCCTCTAAGCACTTCAGCTACATTTTTTGCTGTGTGTGTGTTTGTTTGTTTTGGTTTGGTTTATTTTTCTACAATGAGGTTCAGAGAAAATACATTGCTGGACTCATGAGTAAAAAAAAAATCAGGATCTTTGAGAAATTTTGAAGTTTTGAGAAACAGGCTGCCCAGAGAGGTTGTGGAGTCTCCTTCTCTGGAGATCTTCAAGACCCGCTTGGATGCAGTCCTGTGCCACGTGCTCTAGGTGGCCCTGCGTGTGCAGGGGGGCTGGACTAGATGACCTCTAGAGGTCCCTTCCAACCTTAGGCATTCTGTGATTCTATGATTCTATGAAATTTTGCATAGGCGAGAGTTAATTTGCTTGTCCCATCAAACTTCCCTGAATTATCATGTGGCATTTCTTATGTCTAGGAAAATTCTTGCAGAAGGAAAAAAGAAAGTCTGGGAAATCTTTTGTAAGCACTCAATAGAAATGCCTTTGGCTGCTCAGTAGCTATTTCTAAAAGTCCTGTATTTTCATACCTAGAATGGACTACCTGCAGAATATTTCCTTGTGTATTTAGTTCTTCCTATAGCACCACGTCAAAGACACTGAAGCCAGGAGAAGCTCTGGTCTTTGTTTATTGAATCTCCTGTTTTAGTGATGAGATTTCTTGGAGAAGACAGCCGATTGCAGAAAAATGTGGAAGTAAAGAAGATGGGATTTGAAATACAGGAGTGGCAGAATTTGTGAAGTTGGTCAGATATTAAAGGTGAAAGTACGGATGGGCTGCCAAGAAGCAACAGCAAAAAGAAGACCAAGGAAACAGGCCCACTGCTGAATGAGGCAGGGTGAGCCGTGAAAAAGGACAAAGAAAAAGGTCAATGCTTTCTTTGGCCTTGTCTTTTCTGTCAAGGACTGCCCTCAAGTTTCTTCAGTCTCTGTACCTAGGCAGCAGAATTTGAGCAAGAGAAGCACTGATCAATGTGGAGGAGGATCAAGTTAGGGCCTACTACAATAAACTGGGCATACATGTGTACAATATCGCAGATGGGAGACATTCTAAGTGCAGAGGGAGCTGGGTCACGTCGTTGCAAAATCTCTATGAGGTTTCTTACTCCTTTTGCAGGATTATTCTAGTTGCATCAGGCACCTTTCCTGCCTGCTCTGCTTTCTTGTTCTTATCTTGGAGATTTCACTGCTTACACATGATGCTGTCTACCTAGACAATCTCATGCAACAGCACGGGCTGAGAACTGACAGGTCAGCAGGCAGCTTTGCAAGGAAGGATCTGGGCTGGGGGTCCAGTTGGATGACAGTTCAAATACAAGCAGCAGGGCAACCTTGAAGCAATGCAGGCCTATCACATACTACTAGGCTGAGTTAGTAAGAAGGTAGCCAGCAGGTCAAGAGAAGGGATATTTCCTCTGTAGACAGTTCCAGTGAGACTCCAGGAGGAAAACTGAGAGATAGCAACGCACTGGAGTGAGTCCAAGGGCAGGACACTAGGATGCTGAGAGGTCAGAGCATGCATATGACATACGCATATGCAGAGCATATGACATGCAAGAAGTTGCTGAGAGAACTGCATTTTTTCCATCTGGAGAAGAGACAACTCTTCAGCTATCTCCTGGGGGGTTCAGGAGTCAGCATGGCTGACTGAAGAAGAAGAGTCAGCATGGCTGGGAGTCCACAACAAAAAGGCAAGAGGCAAAGCTCATGAATCACAACAAAGGAAATTACACACTAGCACAGGTTGCCCAGAGAAGTCGCAGGACCTCCATCCTTGAAGATGCTAAAATTTGAATGTACCAAGTCTTGAGCAGCCTGATCTGATTTTAAAATTAGCCCTGCTTGTCTCCTAAGGTTGGATTAGACTTACACATACCAAACTTTATTGCAATGCAATAGGATGTTGGGCATTTCTCCAGTGTATACAAAGAAAATTGCATGCATTTCCTGTGTGCTGCAGAGGCGGTGGTAGAGCTGCTTATGCAGCTGATGAGAGCGTCTGGAAGGACTCTCTCCTCACAGCTCCTCTTCATATACCCAACCCCCGAGAACTTTAATTCCTTCTACCTGGCAGATCAGTATTTTCTGTGTAGCACAATTTGTCCTACAGGGAAGGAAATTACTATATAATGATGTAAAGGGAGTTTCTTTCTCACCTATGGATATTTATAGCTGGAAGAATGTATCTGGGGAGAGACTGGAAGAGTGTTATTGTAAGGTTTTATTGTGTGAGAAATCTTTGTAAGGCATTTATTTTTATGCAGTTATTTAGTAGGTAAAATACCTTATTTTGCACTTTTCTGTGTGTGTTTTTATTTTTTTCCCAAAATTCTTTTATTTTTGGCTAGAAAGCAACAATTCTCAACATTCTCTCAGGAGAGCTGGAATGCTCCATCTTGGATAAATATATATTTATTCATACTTAATAGACCAAAATTACTCCCATCGGAGCTATTAGTCTATCAGCTAAGTATGTAATTAAGCTTTTTTAAAGCATATTATGCACCCAGGAAACCAGAGTGACAATACAGAAGTTACTGTAGTCTATCCAGTAAATAGGCAATTATACCTTTTATTCAAATTTTTATTTACCATATAAGAGAGTAATTCAAAGCCAATACTTTTTTTTACAGTCAATGCTCTTATTCATCTTTGTAGGTAATGCATTTTTGAGTTGTTAGTGGAGTGTGTATGAGGAAATATATGTTTTTCAACATGTCATAGAAGTCTTAGTCAAATAAAAAAAAATGCATCTAAGGTGAATCACCTTCTGTCAGCTGCTGCCATTCTTGAAGCTTCTCAAGCTCCCCAAATCCCCAGGGGAGAATCATATTATTAATATTTTGAACATTATAAAAATATAAAATTAAAATAAATAAAATAAATAAATATAAATAAAATATAAAATTGCAAGTTATAAAAGTTTGCCCAAAAAACGATTTGTTTCAACATAAGAATGAGATATAAAATCCATAGAATTCCTTTCCTTGCTAATGACAAACTAGACGTGCAATGCATAACAATTTCTTACAGGAGCTGGATGTGAAAATTTCCTTACACCACAAAGGAATCATGCCATCTTTTCCACTGAGTTTTTCCATTTGTTTTCAGAATTATTACATGGAAGCTTTTATGGATTAATCTCATCCTTGTTTAGCAAATACTTATACATATGTTTTCTTCCCGTGAAGTCAACCAACATTATGCATGGGTTTGAGTTCCCTATCGAAGCAGGGACTCAGTTTATACTGAAGTTTCAAATAAGCACTGAATAACAGCACTTTTAAACCATTTCTAGAGATTTCAACATATATTATTTATACTTTTTGTCTGTGTTGTGTAAAAGAACTGGTGCATAAAAAAACAGTAATCTTCAGAATAAATAATCTAGAAGAGGTTACAGACTTAGATATTGATCTGGCAAGGTTTTTAAGCACAATTTAATTTTAAGGAAACAGGTAGTCCCACTCTTACTAGTGGAAGCAATGAAAACATCCCTAGAAATATAAAAACATGAGCTGTTTCTCCTTTTTAATTTTATATAGGGAAACCATATGGTCCAGCCTGATGAATGTCCAGACTCATCATATTTTAGATACCTGCAAATGACATATTATGGTTAGACATTTATTGTCTATAGTACATGCCATATCCAAGGTTTTGCTCATACGGATAACTCAGTTTTCTCTTTATACAGATTGCAGGAAGCTAAGTCTTTTTCTGGTTCATATTCATCATGATTTTAAAGGTTTTTTCCTTTGTTATTTTTTAAGCTTGCAGCTGTAAATAACAATTAGAAAACTGTCTGAAGCAATGGTTGAGGCAGAAAGGCAAAAATAAACCAGTCTTGTGTATATCATTTAAGGCAAGCAGTTACTTGTGACAAACAAGTGAAACACCATTGTAGATTTATAGTATTGCCCTCTCCCAGCATAATAGCTGTGTTTCGATTGGAATTTTTAAGGCTTTTGTGGAGCTCAACACTTAGGTGAGAAGCATCTCTGAAACTTGGAAGATTGGGATGGGGTGATGGTGATTATTATAGAATATGAAGAAGAGACCGAGCAGAAAAAAAGAACTTAAAGAAATCAACTTTTTTTTTCTTTTTTAACTCGACAGGGAGAATAATAACAAAGAAGCTCTTGCAGGAAACAGACCTTTAAAATCCAAGCCTATTAGAATCTGTAAGATGGCCTCTATTCTGAAAAAAATGCAGATGCTGCCTAGTCTCTTTTTTCCTCCAAATAACAAATGACCTTGGATATATTCAGCAACATTCCAGCCTTCAGACATGGATGTTACCATGAACAATGCACTCACTTGCACAGTATATTAAAACAGACTTCTTTTTATCCAGGTGTAATAATGGAACAAATAAAACCGTTTTTTTTTTTTTTTTTTTAAGCCTCAGTTCTGCATTCTCTGTTCACAGAGGACCATGATCTTTCTTCTCAGAATTTTGGTTAAGATCTTTCCTGCTACAGCACAAGCTCATCACTGATCTTCGTGCCATCAGCAAATCTTTCTTTCTTTCACTGCCATGCCGACGGTATTGTTAAACTGATATACATTTAGATTTATTACTTGTTGATTTATTATACCTGTAGAATATGAGCCCTAAAATACATCTTACCTTCTTAGCAGATGCTATTCATGGTTCAGGGATGATATAAGCACTCTGTGAGTAGCTCTTATTGTCCAATTTAATTTATGGTCTGACAAACAAGGAATGCAAAATCTAGGGATCTCCCACTTCTGAGAACAGCTCCCACTTTTTGCTGACTTTGAGCCCTCTGTTCCTATTATGATTTCCATTTCTCATTGTAGCTTCTAAAAAGTAATCAGGATTTGATCTTGTGGTTCAATGCCTTCTCAGTCTGAGTTTGCATTTATGGTCTGCTGTAAGCTTTGGGCATAAACACCATGAGCCACATTCTTACATGCTGCAGATAGATTGATGTAACTTTGGATTTCAGTGATGCTATAGCAGCTTACAAAAACAGAGTTTCTAGACATGAATTCCAAACATAACTGGCAGGTTTAAAATATTTTTCATGGATTTAGTATTTTTTAAAATCTCAGCGTTGAAATTGGATGTATCTAATTCTTGAGAACATTGATTTCTTATGTGTATTTTGTATTTACTGGATTATCTCAGGTGCCATTAATCTTTTAAGGATATCTCTATTGAAGAGGAGTTAGAATATCACTGTTTCCTGAAGAGGTCACTCCTTGACTGCGTGGCATAGGGACACAGACATTGTTGACCAATAACATTTCTTCTAGGAAGCCAAAATGAGATCTATTTAAAGAGAATTACAGGTATGAATATGTTATGTGTATCATACTGAGGGGCCAACTTCTTTGTTATGCAATTTAGTAAAACTGCATTTACCTATCTATTGTCATCCAACTTTTGCATAAGTTACATTTTCTGCTCTGTCATTGCTGCTCTGCTCTGTTCATTTTCTGCATCAGTCATTGTGTGATAACTGCCTGAAAAACGCTATTTTTCATTGATGATCACTTTATAGTAAGAATGACTTATGAACTTTTCCATAGGCTGTGAAATATCTTTGAGATTACTTATATTCATTGCTACTTTTCTTTTTTTTTTTTTTAACCAGTGTTGCATTGCTAACTGAGTATACAACCAAAAATAGGGGACATTTGGAGAATATTTTAACCACAGAAACTGATTAAAAATGCCCTTTTATAGCTTCCATTTTCCATCTGATATCCCTGAGGAGACTCTTGCTGGTCCTCAACCAGTTAAAATAATTATCTTTGGTCACCAAAAACAGCTAAACAGGATAAGGCTTGTGCTTTATCACAGGAAGAGCAATCACGTTGGTGTGGAGAGGGCTAACATCATAGACAGATGGAACTCCATATACAACAAAAAGAAATGGATAAGAATATGCTTAGAAATGGATAAGAATATGCTCATTATATAGGTTGTGCATAGACATCTGGCTCCACTTTTGTATCTGAAAGTCAACCAGCTAAAAAAGTTAAAAAAAAGGGGAAAAAAAGGCAATAGTTAACTCAGAGCAGTTTCCCAATTGTCTTCAATAGGTGGACCCCCTCCAATTCCCATACCAGAGCAAGAGAAGAATGAAGCATACGGGAAGCAGGAACCCGTAAAGGGGTGGGTTCTTTTGGAAGCAGTTGTGGTCTACGCCTTTGTCATATATGTGGTATATGTGGTAAGGTATACGCAGAACTGAGCTCGGTGTTAGCTGTCAACAGTGAATTCCTTTTTTTTATTTTTTTCCTGGAATTGCCTCAGGCTGGTAGCAGAGTCTAGGCAGCTCCCCTGCAAGTTCAAGTGATTATACAACTGCACTGGTGCGTTCTCAGCGAGTAAATTCCAGTACCTGACACTTTTGGTAAACGGATAAGGAGGATGCCTAAAATCTATACAGCCATGTTCTTTTTTCTTTGCCCAGCAGAACAGATTTTCTTTTTATGCCCCCTTCCTCCCTCAGGATCCTAGATAAGCATGCACAGACTGCACTCTCATGAGACACCGAGGATAAAGTCCTGTGATGAAACAGTTTTCAGAAGCTGGCGCATTCCGGTATCTGAATAAGAACTTAAGTGAGAAGGTCTCTATTTTGAGGGCTGAAGATTAAGACTACTTGAGTCGTGCAGGTGACCTGTATCATGGAAGAGCTTGATTCTTCCCTACCTGTTATGAAAAACAGTTCCTAATCGTGCACTGGCTAATCCATTGCACGATCCATTATAACAGCGTAATTCTGAATAGACGCAATTAAATGAACACAGTCTTTTCTTCTGATTAAATTGGTAATCTCTTGGATTAACTCATGCAATCCATTTTACTGAGTCTTTCATCACTCTGAAAAGATAATTTTTCAGTTCAGAACAGAATATATTTGGCTTGATTACAACCGGCCCTATCCAGTTATGATTATATGCCTGTGCTGTTCCAGACCCTTGTTTTTCAGTTCCACATCTAGTGTCACCCCATGAGGAGCTCTGCAGAATACAATTAACAGCTGCTGTGCTGCTGGCAAGGGTGACATCACTTTCAAGCTGCCTCCCAACTCCAAAGAAAAACCTTCAAAAATGCTAAGAGATTGAAAACCTTCTGCCCCCAAAGCTGAGGCATTGCATGAAAAGTAGGCCATTGCTTGAAAATGGATCAGCTGGACTATTATGGCTTGTGCTCCTCCTAGCTGGCAATGAAATCTCTAGAAAATGTGTTCCACTTGAAAAATCATTCTTTAAACAGAAGCCTATGAGCCTTGAACTGTGTAGGAGGGAGCAAAACCTGCAAAAACCCAAGTGTCTGGAAAGAATAAGGGAGGTACATTTGTCACTTTTTAGACAGTTTGTTATTAACCGTATCTTTTATTTGTGTTAGCAGCTTCTTCATTCCAGTAAGTCCTTCTTGTGGCAAGAAATCACTGTGAGATGTCTTCAGTGCATTTCTCAGAAGGGGAGCTTTCATCTTCCCTTTATTAGTCCCTGGCACCTACTCCCAAATCCCTGTGTTAGTTCTCTCTCTCTAGTCCCCAGACTTGAAGACTTTCAGATCTCAGGGTTGGCAGAGAAAGTCTGTACCATTTTGCAGAAGGGCCAGAACATAGTGGCATGACAGCAAAGCTTGGGGGGTGAGTCTCTGACAACTCCAATTTCCTCTTCTGAACCCAGGGCCTCCTATAGATGTAGCCTCCTAAGCCTTCATCAAAAGCAGGGGCCCTCAATGATGGTACACACATCTCAAGCTACTCTTGCACCCAGGTAGCCCACAGCTAGCTGGAAACATACAACTGCCTTCCAATTATTACATGAGGAGTTTGCGCTGGGTTTCTGCTTCCTTCCTCCAGCTTCTCTAAACTTGCAAATGGTTGGGCTGTTTTGTATGCTTGTTGCCTGTATTTTATACATATACATACATATATATGTGTGCACCTTATCATTAGGTCATTAGAAAAAAAGAGCAGGGAATTTATAGCTTTTTAAGGGTTGATAAAATCTCTATCATCTTCTGAACCATAATAAAGTAATAGTTCTTGAAGCAGCTTTTTCAGATTGATTTGTGTGACCACAGCTTTAATGGCAAGATATGGTAAGTTTTGTCTTAACTTTCTCACCAGAAGCTGTTCATTAAATTGGTCTGCCTGGCATATCTAATGCTGTAAACAGAGTATCACTTATGAATACACTTGAAGGAGAAGCTCAAGATCGTTTAAGTTCAAATTCTGATTCTGTTGTTGACTTATACTGGATTGGAAAAGCCATGTTCCTTACAGACTGGGGATCAGACCACCACTGCAACAGTCTTTAAAATATTTTTATGCTAATGTCCTACATGTCATGGAGATTAATACAAAGATGCTTGCATAGAGCAGTGAAAATAGAAGGCACAAGTTGTTCAGCTGAGCTTTTTTGGGAAGCTGAAAAACATTTAGCAATTGTGAGGATGTTTTTTTTTCCTGCAGTTTATTAATACAAACCACTTGTTTCTATTGCCAGTTCTAGTGAAGTAGCAAGCTGCCAAGGTGCTAATGAGTGCACAGTCTGAATAGCAATTCCAGTGTCACTGACCGTGATGAGTAGGAACATAAACTACTGAATATAGATGGTGCTGTCTTGACTCTTATCTCTGCCTCCAACTGGAATGAGTTCGACCCTGCTCTAAAAGATATGTTATCTTCTTTAAGTGAAAAGTTTAGAAAGCTTTGTTTTGTTTCTCTAGCAGCGGTGCCATGCTGAAAACACCCTTATGTAAGACATTTGCCTCCACGTCCTGAAGGAACCATGGTCAAGGAAGAGCAACTGAATTGTGACTACAACTCCTGGGGCACATACAAGTTACTGCTTTCAGCCATGTGGCGGAGTCCTTCCGCAGTCACAGAACTGCAATTATGGCAGAGGAGACCCTCTCTCCTCTCCTCCCCGCTCCCCAACAGCTCCTCTACCACTTCCATCTACCACCCCCATTGCTACAATGGGGTGAAAGCATAAAGGTCAAAATGACTTTGAAAGGCAAGGCTCTTAGTACAGCTAACAGAACTTGGATTCCTTCGTCTATGCTAGTTTAGTAAAATAATGTTATTAAATACCCTTGGTGCAATAGGAAGCAGGAGGCAATAATGCAGGACTCATTAGAGCAGGGTGTCTGTTAGGTTATTGGAGACCCTCCATCACTCCCGTGAACAGTGGGTCAGATTGCCGTTCTTTCAAGCAAGCAATGTCTATATTTCCCCAGGCTTTGTGCGGAAAAATTAAGCTTTCCCCAGTGTAATGATTTCTGCCAAGTCATGCAGTACTGACAACAGCAATGCATGCATATTTTTTTTCAACTGTAAGGGTTAAAAACATGTTACTCAACAGATGACATTTTTAACATAGCAAACAGCTCCATCAGCAGAGGCCCTAAGTACATGTTTTTACCCAAGAAAACAGGTAAGAAGATAACACTACAAAAGGCTACCACTTCACCTCTTCTAACCATATCCTGGGGATGAACAGCAAAATGATCAGCATAAATGATCCACAGAATAGCTATTTCCTCCCTGTTATATACAACAGGCTACTCGCTCCTTGCGCTCCCCTGCATTTCCCACTCTTACCTGTTTTAGTCTTTTTATTTGCTATTTCACCTTCATCCAAGGAAATAAGTGTATTAATTTGTGAATCCAGCCTAAAAAGAAACTGAAGTGAATGGTTCACTTCAACTGAAGTGAATATGGTTTCCTATACAAAACTGTTTAGCAAAGAGGAGGAGTAAATGTAGTAAATGTTCCACACAGCCCAAATTCTCTGAAGGTCACAAATACCAGCCAAGCATCAATAATTACAACAGACACTGATACAGGAACTTGGGGCTACTTGGCCTCCATGCTGGATGCTGCAGGAAAAGGTGATTTTTGCTGTTTGCACTGTACATTTCTTGGGGGAGGAAAAAAAAAGCATCTTTGTCAGTTCATTACATTACAGTGTGAAAAAAAAAATGCAGCAAAAAACAGAGATCTTCCTACCACCCCTTCATTCTGTTCTTATCACAGGTGCTAAATAACAAGGACAAACTAAGATAGTACATAATGTGTTGGAAAAACACAAGATATAGCAGACTTTGTAAGGGAAAATGTACCGTGCCAGACAGAGGTGGTTTTTAGGCACTAATGCATCCTTCACCAACAGTTGCTGATCCACTGAAACCTTCATCCATCTATCCCCAGCGTTAGCTTTTAAATCTCACTCAGCATTGAATGGCAGGGGCATAGTGGCTGTGCTCAGAATAATTCTGTTTAAAAGTGAAAAAAATAAAATTAAAAAATTAAAAGGTTGTTTGGAGAAGAAACTTGAAGGTCATTGAAATAACAGTTCATTTCTTTAAGTGAGGGTATACATCTGCTGCTGGTAATTTTTTTTTTTTTAATGTTAGCCTCTGTCATGACTGCAAGTTTTGCTTCCTCTGCATCAAAGGTAATAGATGGTAGCATTTTCTATGAAGCTTCCAGCACAGTATTATATACTGGTAAACAGTCGACTTTTTTAATAAAGAGGAGAGAATATTATTTTAGTATCTTTTAAATGCTTTTTACAAATATTCAATACAATTTAAAAACTACAGGCCAATTCTTAGGTCTAGGCATGTATCCCTGAATCAACATAAGTGCTTTAAGTCATATTCATGCTTCCCTGAATCTTGGGCCACTGGATTTGCCCAAAGACATAAAATGAAGTAATTTTGAAGTTTAAATCTTGTTGGCTATGAATTGCCCCTGACAGGATAGGGAGATTGGGTTCCTCATGTACATCACTTTTTCTGGTACTGAGATAAGTGGCTAAAAATCTCTATATTTTTGAGGTTCACAATTTTCCTGAGATTTTGATATTTACAGATTTAATGATTTTCTGTGTAATTGAAGGCTTGGGTGGTCATTAAAAGGATAAATAATCAGGGACCTTGCCACAAAACTTTAGCTTGGTAATGGTCAACTGAAGTCTCCAGCTAGTTGTTCATCCCCTTACACATCTTCCTCATCTTCCTTGACTATCTTTCTGATGCTGTTCACATGAATATAGCATTTTTTCCCTAGGAACATATGCAAATACACAAACTAGGGCAAAATTCACAAATTTAAAAAAATCTTCAACTCAAAGAAAAACAGAGGATTATTAGTTGATAAATTAATTCACCAAACAGCTTAGTCACCTCAGCATTTAACTCACTTCAGCTGACTTTATATCACAGATCAATACATAACAAATAATGTTTAATTTCAAAAGGAATTAACTGTCTAGTTTAGATTAACTCCTTATATTCTTGATATTGGTGTATTGGTGTAGTGAAATCATACCTCAAGGCAATGTAGATATAATTCAGAATAGACTCCAGAATGGCTGTTTCACAACTCAGATTCTGAATTCTCATGTTGAATTGTGAAAAATTTGGATTGTTTGGGAGAGAAGCAGGGTGCAGAAAGAATAAAAATCAGTCAGGGTTAAAACCTAAACCCAAGATGATGTTGTTACTGTTTGCTAAGCTTCACAAAGAACTACTGAATAAATAAATGTTTCATTAAGGAAGGCAATAAAGTACACAAGTGCCTGTTTTAAATAGTGCTTTATCAATCCTGAATGAAATTCAGCCTTTCCAGTAAATGCATACTGTCAGCACAGGTTTATAAATCACGGCCCAGTGCTATATCGGAAAGGATACAGCCTTCTTGAAACACCTTGATCTTAATACAAATAATTCCAAAGGTATTCCATTATTTTTTCCTCCTTGTAAGTAAATGCTTGAAGGGTTATAACAGATGGTATCAGCAGAGAAATGTCTGCCTTGCAACCATTAAAAACAATCCACATATCTTCTCTGCTGCCCTGAATTTTTCTGTACTTAAAATATAGGCAAAGGTTTCACTTAGATGCAAGTCTACAAAAACAAAGAATGTGGAATACCTGTGGCATCATTCTTTACTGCGGAGTACACACACTACACTGGAGCGATCATTTCTATCTCAACAGGGCAGATGTAACAGAAGGGGCCGTAAGGTATATTCGCTGTGCTGCACAGGAACTGTGGCATTCCCTCATTCTGCTTTTGGGGAGCTTTTCACAGCAGCACACAAGAGAGCCTAGCACATTTATCATGTGACAGAGGTCGGTAGCCCACGCTAAAAAGATGAACACAGCCTAGTAACCTAGGAGCTCTGTGATAAATTCTCCTCTCCTTCCACACCTTGTTGGTGTCAAAGATAGTGAAAGAAATCAGAAACCCTGAAAGAGATGATTAAGTGGCTCCTCTGGAGAAAAGTAGCAACGTAATCATAGGCAGCATTTTTGAAAGAGAAAGCAAGAATGTACTTGCTATGACACAGTCATTAAGAGTGTGAGAAATACATGCCAATGATACAAGGGACCTAATGCTCGCTAATGGAGTGGGCAGGAGAAGACGTGGCACTTTGTCAAAGAAAGACAGTCTGACATTGAAAATCTGTTTTAAATATTGCCTTCAGTATTCGGGCCATCTTCAAAAAAAAAAAAAAAAAAAAAGATTTAGCTGAAAATCCAAAAATGGCAATGAAACTCATTAGGGGTGTGAAAATTTTCCATTTAAAGGAGGATAAAAGATTAAAGCTATTTGACTGGTGGTGAGATAAGTAAAAGGAGACATAATGGAATGAGAAATTAAAAATCTGGTCCAGCTAATAGTGGAGTCATTGGGAAGCCTTTCATTAACTTCAGCAGAGGCTGGAGAATGCCCTTGGTCAGCTAATCCTCCTCGTTCCTGCTTGTTACACGGGGAAAGAGAAGACACGGGTACTTCAGATAGCAACTATCATTTCATTGTACATTTCATTTAGCATCTGTAGTGTTCCCGGCCTCTTCGTGCTGAAACGAGGAACTGGAGGATAGCAGGGGCAATACTCACATTTGTTCCTGGGTACTCCAGCAGAGAGGACAAAGGCTCCTAACTAAGCCCCATATCCCAACTAATGTCCTCCTGTCCCCTGCACCCCAATGTGTGCCCAACTCAGCTGCTCCACATCCCACGTCCAGGCCCCTCCAGCACTGCACTGACATCGGTGGCTCCTTTAGATGCCAGCAAGCACCTAAACTTATGGTTCCTCCTGCTCACACAGCTAAACAGCTGGAGTTCAGCAAGAAACACCCTCAGTCTCTAAAAAACATATGCTGTTAATTGTTTTGAAGTGGTTTCTCTAGAGGTAGTCTAAAGGTAAAGAAGGCTGAATGGGCATCCTAAGCATGCATCTTTTCTCTATTAATTTTCCTCTCATGCTCTACCTATGATAATTACTGTTTCTAATCTACTAATTAAGCTTACAGAGAAAGAGATGCCTAATTATAGTGAGTTTCAAAACACTAGCACAATGGCAGTGGGATTTTCTCCTTAAATTTTACCTGAAGATTGGCACGTAGGGGCTATACACTTAACATAATTTTGACAATCCTGTATGCTTTTCAAAACCTTCTTCCAAAATCACGTGATGCAGATAGAGAGTTCCATAGTGAGAATTGTCATGGTTAGGACCATGCAGTGCAGACTCCCTTATGCCCAACCTACCCTGCAGGGATGCATTAAAAGCTGAAAATTTCATGTTAGAGGATGAACTCAGTGAGGATCCCCCTGGCCCTGCTCTGATGAGAAAAAAGGGATTTCTGTGGGAGGATGCAGGTAAATCCTTGGGTTTAACATTGGTCCTTCTGCTCCAGGAAATATTTTTTCAGCGACATTAATTTGAAATTATATTTCCCTCTTTCCAAACTGGGAAGAACCTGAGGGAACTTCAATCATCATTTCTTCAAAGGACAGTGGTTGCAAAGTAGTGACTTCGGTTAGGGCTGGTTCTCTGCTGACATTAAAAAAAAAAAAAAAAGTAGCCACTACGGAAGCCTATAACTTGTTAGATAGATTAGTATTCAAATATGCTGTGCTGGTTTACTCGGTTCTGAAATGTGACTTACTGGGGAGAGTTATGAGGGAATTCCAGGGAAAAGAATCAATAGCAAAATATGAAAGAAAGGAAAATGAATATCAGCAAAAGTACTTCTGGCAATCTGACAATCTGACAGGGTGAGATAGAAGATCAATGCTGAGGTAATTAATTAAAAATAAAAACCTGGAGATGCCAGGTTTCCTGGGATTTACCTACCAAATCTGAACCTTCTGCATTTGACATGTTACTCCCTACAACAATTATTGCTATGTACTGGCAAAACTGTACTAGTTTTTCAAGGATTTGCTCAGGAACAAACTGTGGCCGGTAACTAGATTCACTTCCTCTGAAACTGTTATCTACTTGATATGAGTAGAAGCTCAGAAGCTAAATTTAACCAAAATTTCCTTTTATTCATGTAATTCAGGTAGTTACATTAACTAAGGGACACTCATTGCAGGCTAGCTGAAAACATAAAGAAAAAAATGCTTTTCTTTTCTGACGGTTAGGTTCTGGTGCGCATGGAAACGTTTGGCTATGGGTTGGTAAACAAAGCAACTGGCCTTCAAGTGATGTGGCTTGGTCGTTTGGGGTTTTGTTGTTGTTGTTGAATAGCTAAATCCTTGAAAAATAATTTCATAACATGTGTCCCTGTCAGCCTTCACTTCCTGGCTGCCAGCAGCAGGAAGCCCTTTATGAGCAGAAACACCTGTGGATTTTTCACATTTTTGCATGCATACTCTACCGCATTCCTTGACTCGCAACTCACTGAAAAGCCAGGGCTAACTCTGCTGTTCGGCAAGCCCATGGGATAAGTATTTTGCCCTCCGGGTCACGTGTCTACGGGAATTCTGCAATGAGAGATAGGCATGGCCATCCCAAACCACTCCTGAAAGGCACTTCCAAAAGCCGTATATCCAGTGTGGCCACAGAGCAAGGTTGATAGTGAAGGATGTGTGTGTGGGGAGGTGCTCTGCTGCATGGTTTGGCCCTGAACCCACCCCAAAAAGCGGCGGTGCTGGTTCTGCTTGGGCCTGCCTCCCCACACAAGCAGCTGTACCTCACGGAAGCAGGTTGTGCTACAGCCCGTGGTGCAGGGAACATGTCCTGCTTGCCAGAAGGGGTCTCATTCCGTGCTTTAGTCGTGCCCTTCCTATGAACAAAAACACACTCCTTATCCTAGCAGTGAAAAAGGCAAAAAATAAAAATCCGCAGCACCGGGAACACGGCCGCGCCGCGCTCGGGCCCAGGAGGAAGGAGGGTCTCGCCCGGCCCTCAGGGCCACCCCGGGCCCACAAAGGGCGCCGGGCGCGCGCGCGCCTCGGGGCCGGGCCGGGCCG